>VZUI01089421.1:0-12182 GCA_013401135.1 Cettia cetti
GCCCCCAGGCCAGCCCCTGCAGCACCGCGTGCAGCGCCAACGCCAGCGCCAGCGCCCCGGCACGCAGCGCCCCGGGGGCACCGGGCACCGGGGAGCCCACCGAGCCCCCCGGGGCACCGGGCAGCACGGCCTGGATGGAGCCGTTGGGCAGAAGCAGCGCCCGTGATTCCTCGGGTGGCTCGGCCAGCTCCCGCTGCGCCAGCGTCACCTGCTCCAGCACCAGCACCAGGAAGAAACCCATGGCCAGGATGAACTCCGGCAGGGGGAACTGGAGCTGAGGGAAGGGGGGACGTGGTCAGTGGGGAAGGGGAAGCTGTGGGCAGAGGGAGGATCTTTCCATGAGTCATGTGGGACACAAGGGGCTCCCGGTGGCTGCGGGAATGTTGTCACTGTCCTGGCTGCTCCACTGGCCCTGCTGGCCCTGTCTCCACTGTCCCTTCTCTGTTGTCCCAGTCCCCCATTTTCAATGTCATCACCCTCCCCATCCTTCCAATGTCATCACCCCAGCACCCCATTCCTACTGTCCCCCCTGTGCTGTCCTTATCCCATTGTCACTGTCCCTGTCCCAGCCGCCCCCTTTCCCAGCAGCTGGAGCTGCTGACCCCGATCCCGGGGACAGGGACACCCGTGGGGACAGGGACACCCGTGGGGACAGGGACAGGCCCCCGGTGGCAGCTGGGGGTCTCACCGTGATGCGCAGCCCCTCCAGCGCCGCAGCGATGCTGTCCAGGTAGTCAGGCAGGAGGTCGAGCAGGAAGGTGCCCATGAAAACACCACCAGAGAAGCAGCTCACGAGGCTGAGCATGGGGCTGCGGGGGTCTGGGGGGAAAAATTGGGGGGGCTGAGACCCCAACGAGACACCCCCACACCCCTCAGCCCTGCACCTCGACAGGCCCCTTAGGGACAGCCCTGAGGTGGGGACAGCCCTGGTCCCAGCCTGTTCTGGACCCTCGGGACACCCCCAAACTCTCCAGGACCCCTGGGAACCCTGAGACCCCAAACTCCATGAGCCCCTGGAACCCCCCAGAGCACCCACAACCTCCCCACCACCCAAGACTCCCCAGATTCCCCCGACTTCACAATCCCCTCAGGGACCCCCCAAAACCCCTCAGACACCCCCAAACCCCTGAGACCCCCCCCAGGTCCCCCTGACCCCGGTACCGGGGGGCTGTCGGAAGCACCAGAGGGGCGCGAGGCCGCAGGCGAGGGGCAGCAGCAGCAGCAGCACCAGCGACCCCAACTTCACCCCCAGCCCGGGCGGGGGCTGCGAGGAGACCCCGGGGCTCCAGGCCAGCGCGGCCCCGATCCCGGTGTCCATCCTGCTCCCGGAGCTCAGCGCCCGCCGCCGGGGAAGCTCCGAGCCGTGCTGCGCATCCCCGGGAAGCGGGGCTGGAACGGGACGGGGCCGGTCAGAGCCGCCCCCCGGCCCCGGTGACTCACCCGGCACCGACCCCCCCGCCCGGGGCCCCCGGGACACGGACAGGGGAGGGACCGGGAGTGGGAACAAGGACGGGGATCGGGATCAAGGATCAGGACCGCGATCAGGACCCGGGTTTCCTGCACCGGGACCGGAATCAAGGACCAGGATCGGGAAATGTTTTTTCCGGCACCGGGATGGGGGACTGGGGACCACGCGTTAGAGATCAAGGACAGCGACCGGGGAACACGACCGCAACCGGGATCGAGGACCGGGATTGGGAGCACGATCAAGAACCGGGATTGCCAACCGGGACCAAGGAACGGGACCGGGATCGAGAGCCGGGAATCGGGAAATAGGGAACGGGATGGGGAGTCAGGGATCGGCTTTTCCGGGCCTAGGACGGGAACGGGGATAGAGGAGAGGCACGGAGGGCCGGGGCCGAGGCCGGGGACCCCCCGTTCCCCGCGGTTCCCCCCGGTTCCCCGCGGTTCCCCCCGCTGCCCCGCACTCACCGCTCGCCGCATCCCAACCGCGTCCCGGGAACTCCGGGGGGCGGGGCCGGCTCCGCCAGCCCAGCCAATAGTGACGCGGAATCCCCTGTGACGTCACTGATTGACGCGCACCGCAGCCAATGGAGAGCGAGCGGCGGTCGCGCGGCCCCGCGGCCACCGGGAGCGCGCACGTGTCGGCTGGGCCGGGCGGGGCGGGGCGGGGGAATCCTCCGTGTCCCCGCCGTGTCACTCCTTGGGCGCCGTTACCGGGAGGATCCCCCCGTTCCTGCGCTCCCGGGCTCCGTTACCGGGGGCATCCCCCCGTTCCTCCGAACTCCGTTACCGGGGGGTGAAGGGGGCATCGGCTCCGGTCCAGAGCTACCGGCGGCCGCAACGGAGCTGCCCCAGACGCGGCCCCGTTCCCGGTCCCCCCGCCAGACCCTTCGGGACGCGGTACGGGGCAGCCGCACCCCCGGGCTGTCCCGGTAGGGCGGCCGGAGCCCCGAGCCCCGCCGGGGGAGGGATGATCCCGGCCCTTCCCGGCACGGGGCGGGACTTGGCTGGATTCCCCGGGATCCCGGAGATCCTGGTGCCCAGCGCCGGCACCGGGCACCACCGGGGACCGTAGCGGTGACCGGGAGACCCCGAGGAGAGGGCGTGGGGGGTTCATCCCCCGGAGCCGGGGCACGAGGGATCCCGTTGGTGGGGGTCCCCACGGATCCCCTATGGAGGCACCGGAGCTCCCGGAGCCGGACGGGCTCTTCCCGGATCCCGCCTCATTCCCGGTGCCCGTACTGGGCTTCCAGACCTTGACGCTCCCGGAGGATGATGTGAGTGGGGGTGGGAGGGGCGCGGGTGGGCAGGACCCCCACGGGGACACCGGGATGTCCCGGGGATCCCCGTCAGTGTTCCCCATCCCGTATCCCCGCAGGGCAGCGGGGCCGAGGAGCTGCTGGGGCTGACGGTGAACCCCGACATCGCCTGCGGCCTCGGCACCAGCCCGGAGCCCCCCCGGCCCGACGGGGCCCCCCCGGTGCTGCTGGAAGTGGTCTGTGACCTCAGCACACCCCTGTACCCCTCGCTGTTCCCCGCAATCGAGCTCTCCCCGAGCCCCGAGGCCGAGCCCCTGCCCACGGTGAGTCCCTGCACACACCTGGGCACACCCAGACCCCCCCCAGTTCCTGCCCGGACCCCCCCAGTTCACTCCCAGAGCCTCCAGTCCGTCCCTGTCCCGCAGCTGCAGCTCACCGAGGAGGAGAAGCGGCTGCTGGCGCAGGAGGGCGTCACCCTGCCCGCGGAGCTGCCCCTCAGCCAGGTGCGTGCGGGGACACGGGGGGCTCGGGGGGGCCGGGAGGGGACAGGAGTGACCCCTCCGTGCCCCAGGCCGAGGAGCGGCTCCTGAAGAAGGTGCGGAGAAAGATCCGGAACAAGCAGTCAGCGCAGGACAGCCGAAGGAGGAAGAAGGAATACCTGGACGGGCTGGAGAGCAGGTGCGGGCGGAGTCCCCGTTATCCCGGCGCGCCCCGGTGTGTCCCCGCTGTCACCGTCCCCTTCTCTGTCCGGGCAGGGCGGCCGCGTGCTCGGCACTGAACCAGGAGCTGCGGAAAAAGGTCCAGGAGTTGGAGAAGAGCAACGGGTGAGAACGGGGAGGGGGCTCCGGGAGGGGCACGGAGCCGGGATGGGGCACCGGGGACACCGGGATGGGCACGGAGCCGGGATGGGGCACCGGGGACACCGGGAGGGGCACGGAGCCGGGATGGGGCACCGGGGACACCGGGAGGGGCACGGAGCTGACCCCGATTCCCGCAGGTCTCTCCTGCGGCAGCTCCAGGCGCTGATCAAGGAAACGTCCACCAAGCCCGCCCAGACCGGCACCTGTGTCCTGGTACGGCTCCTCCGGGACCCTCCCGGGAGCCTCCCGGGCTCCCCCGGCCCCACCGCGGGGCTCACGCCTCCCGTCCCTCCCGCAGATCCTGTTCCTGTCGCTGGGGCTGATCCTGCTCCCCAACTCCAGCCCGTTCCGCCGGGGCGGCGGCCGGGACGGCCTCGGACCCACCGGAGGTAACGGGAGCACCGGCATCGGGGTGGGGACAGTCCCCCCTCACCCCAGCGCTGCCCATCCCCTTCCCTGTTCCCGCAGTGATCTCCAGGAGCATCCTGACGCAGCGGGAGCCGGGAGCGGCCGGAGAATCGCCGCTCCCGGCGTGGATGGCGGGGACAGAGCCGGGATCCGGTGCGGAGGATGGAGCCGGGGCGGGGCCCGGGGATGCGATTCCCGCCCCCGACAGGGATCCAGGGAGCAATTCCTCCCGGCGGGACGTGGGGACACGGGGACACGGGGATGAGATGTGACAGGGGGAGCTCAGGACGGGGGAACACTCCAGAATAAACCCGTGCTCTGTTTGCACCCCAGGGAATGTCGGGGGGTCAGGAACGGGGGGGACCCTCCAAAGAACAAACATTCCAGTGACATTAATCAGGATTTATTCCACGTTCTGCTCCTTGGGTGGGTTCCTGGGCACTCTCAGCATGCCCCCAGGGTAGATCCCAGCTCTGGAGGACACAGGGATCCCCCCAGGAAACAAACAGAGCATCACTCCAGGATTTATTCCACATCCCTCTCCTGGAATGGGATGCCCAGGATGATCCCAGTGCTGGGGGAAACGGGGATTCCCCCCAAAGGGACGAACACGGCGTCACTGTGCCCAGGATTTATCCCAGACCCCGCTGCGGGGGGGATCCCTGGATGCTCCCCCAAGGCAGATCCCAGCAGGATTCCAGGTCCGGGCAGCAAGGCAGAGGCTGCTCCTCCTCCTTCCCGGCGGAATTCCCCCCAATTCCCGGCTCCAACGCCTCGGGAGCCTCCGGCTAAATGGACTCGATCTGTTTGCGGACCTTCTCCAGCGCCCGCCGGTCCAGCACGCGCTGCCGCAGCACCACCAGCGCCGCCGCCGCCGCCGCCACGCCCAGAGCCGAGCCCACGAAACGCCAGAAGCGCTGCGCCTCCAGCGCGGCCGAGCGGCAGCTGCGGGGCACCGCCCGTGCCAACGCCCGATCCCCGGGAAATCCCGGAGCCCATCCCACAGGAATTCCCGGTGCCGATCCCACAGGAATTCCCAACCCCGATCCCACAAAAATTCCCAGCCCTGATCCCCAGAGAATTCCCAGCCCTGATCCCCAGAGAATTCCCAGCCCCCGATCCCCCAGGGATTCCCAGCCCCCTATCCCCCAGGGATTCCCAGCCCCGATCCCACAGGAATTTCCAGCCCGGATCCCACAGAAATCCCTGATCCCACAGGAATTTCCAGCCCTGATCCCACAGAAATTCCCAAACCAGATCCCACATGAATTCCCAACTAGAATCCCACAGAAATTTTCAGCCCCGATCCCACAGGAATTCCCAGCCCCGATCCCACAGAAATTTCCAGCCCTGATCCCCAGAGAATTCCCAGCCCCGATCCCACAGAAATTCCCGATCCCCAGAGAATTCCCAGCCCCGATCCCCCGGGAATTCCCGGCCCCGATCGCACCTCTTGTACTCATCCCGGTGGGACGAGGCGCAGTTGATCTTCTCGATGAAGCCGGTGGGGCCGCAGGCCGGGATCGTCTTCTGCCAACGGAGGGGGCACGGAGGGGTCGGTCAGGGAGGGACCCCCGGGGTTCGGGGTCCCCCCGGCTCCCCGCACAGCCCCGCACTCACCATCTCGAAGCCGGAGCACCGAGTGCACTCCTGGGCCACCACGAACTGCTCCACCCGCCAGCACGGCGTGGCCACCGCGGGGCTCGCTGCGGGGAGATCGCGTTAGGGAGCACCGGGCAGAGCCCCGGATCCACACCCCGCTACCGGACAGCCCCGAGCCTCCCAGCCCGGGATCTATCCCGCTTCGAGCCCCGCCCCGGGACAGTCCCAAACGCCCCCCCGGCATTGCTCACCGGGCCGCTCCTCGCTCGCCGCCGCCGCTGCCGCCGCCGGGCTGTGGGCACAGAGGAGCTGCCGTGAGGGCCCCGCACCGGGCCCGCCCCTCCCAAGCCCCCCGTCTCCCCCCGTCCCCGCTCACCGCAGCCCGCCGGGCACTGCGTTCAGCACCGCCAGCAGCACCGTGAGGCCGCCGGGCCCCATCGGGGCGCCGGGATCCGCCGGGAACCCCCAGGAACCGCCGCGATCCTCCGGGAACTACCGGGCCCGGCCCCGCCGCAACGGCGGCACCGCCATCTTGGAAGTGCCGGGGGTGCCGGGAGGGAGGGGCGGGGCCTGGCGGGGGAGCCAATGGGACAGAGGGGCGTGGCTTGAAAGGACCGAATGGGCGTGGTTTGATCGTAATGGGCGTGGTCTATGCAAACAGCGGAGCGGCTTTTGGTTAATTAGGGGCGTGGTTATGCGGGAGCGCTGGGGGCGTGGTCATGGAGTGGGCGTGGTATCGCTCCCGGTTTGGCGTTGTGGGCGTGGCTTGGGCGCGGCCTCGCCGCCGCTCGTCCCGGTCCCGATCCCGATCCCGATCTCGACCCCGATCCCGATCCCGACCCCGATCCCGGTCCCGACCCCGGTCCCGATCCCGATCAGGACCCCGATCCCAATCCCGAACACGTTCCGTCCCCTCCAAACCCCCACAAAGAGACTCCGGAGCCGGGACAAGGCACAGCGGGGCTTTATGGCACAAGGAGAGAGGAGGGGCAGCCCCAAATCCCCCCCAAATTCCCCCCCAGATCCCTCCGGAGAGGCGCCTGCGCTGTCCCGGGGGTCTCGGGGAGGTCCCGCGCCCCTATCCCAGGGAGCATCTCCCGCCGGCCTTTCGGGGGGGGCTGGGCTCCAGCAGGGCCCTGCTGCTGCTGCTGGGGGGCTGCAAAAAGAGGGGGGGGTCAGGGGGACGCAGGGGGGGTCCCTCACCTGCCCCCCTCTCCAATCCCGGCCCCACTCACGGCTTTCCGGAAGGATTTGTGCAGGATGTCCCGTGCCAGCGTGCGGAAGGCCTGG
This sequence comes from Cettia cetti, assembly GCA_013401135.1. Taxonomy (NCBI): domain Eukaryota; kingdom Metazoa; phylum Chordata; class Aves; order Passeriformes; family Sylviidae; genus Cettia; species Cettia cetti. The sequence goes on from VZUI01089421.1 coordinate 6,884, forward strand.
GGGGGACAGAGGGGCTGCTCAGGGTGCCTGGGGGACCCCCCCGGGAGGAGGAGGGGACCCCCTGTCCCGCCACACCCCCCCTCACCTCCTCCACGTTCTCGCTGGACTTGGCGCTGGTCTCAAAGAAGCGAATCCCGTGTTCCTTCGCCAGCTGAGGGACCGGGACCCCCCTGTGATCCCCACGGAGCCCCTCCAGCCCCCTGTGACCCCCCCAGCTCCACAGGCAGCCCTGGTCCCACGCAGCCCCCACAGTCCCAGCCCCACGGACACCCCCAGAGTGCCCCCAGAGCCCCCCAGGACCCCCCAGCCCCAGAGCAACCCCCAGACTCCTCCAGATCCCCCGCACCCCACAGAACCCCCCCAGTCGCAGCCCCACGGGCCCCCCTTAGTCTCCCTCAGCACCCCAGTTCCCTCCCAGCCCCACAGAGCCCCCCCCAGGCTCCCCCCGAGCCCCCCGCCCACCTTCTCGGCCGCGTCCCTCTGCACTTTCCTCCTCCCCTCCATGTCGCACTTGTTGCCCAGGAGGAGCCGCTCGACCCCGGCCGAGGCGTTCTGAGGAGGGGGAGAAACACGGGCAGGACCCCCGCGACCCGACCCCGACCCCGCCGCCCCCTCCCCGAAACCCCCCCCACCCACCTCCTTGATGCTTTTCATCCAGTTCTGGATGTTCTCAAAGGATTTCTCGTCCGTGATGTCGTACACCAAGACGATGCCCTGAGGGGATCGGGGGTCAGGGGGGGCCCGGACACCTTGCCCGCGGTTTTGGGGTGGGGGTCTTTGCCCCCAGGGTCCCCCCCCCGGGCTGCAGCCCCCTCCCCGTACCACGGCTCCGCGGTAATAGGCCGTGGTGATGGTTTTGAAGCGCTCCTGTCCCGCCGTGTCCCTGCGGAAACGGGGGCGGTTTTGGAGATTTTGGGGGGAAATTTGGGGGTCTCCTACCCTCCCCTTCACCCTCCTCCCCACTCAACTCACCAGACCTGCAGCTTGATCTTCTTCCCATCGATATCCACAGTGCGGATCTTAAAGTCGATCCCTGGGGAAAAGGGAGGGGGGCACTGGGAGGGGAGGGAGCAGAACCGGTCCCCTCCCAGTGCTCCCAGTGCTCCCAGTGCCGCCGTCCCGGCGCCCAGTAACCATCTGGCTCTCCGGTAACCATCTGGTTCTCCGGTAAAATCCGGGACTGGGGGGTTCTGGTAGGGGAATCCCGGAGCATTCCGGGCTGGAGGTTCCCGGGAAGAACGGGGGTCCCGCTGGGGGGTTCTGGTGTGTTCCAGGGTGGGGGCCCCAGGGTGAGGGGTCCCGGGGGATTTGGGGATGGAGGGGGGTCCTGCTGAGTCCCAGGACGGGGATCCCCGTGAATCCCGGGATGGGGGTCCCGGTGGGTGCCGGTGAGGTTCCGGGAGGGGTCCCGGGGGATTTCAGAGAGGGGGAGTCCCGGTGAATCCCGGTTGGGGGATCCCGGAAAGGTCCCAGGATGGGGATCCCAGAAGGGGGGTCCCGGACAATCCCGGTGGGTCCCGTTGGGAGGTCCCGGTGAATCCTGGAGATTCCCAGTCGGGGAGGGTCCCATGGGGGGGTCCCATGGGGGGTCCCGGGTTGGAAGGGTCCCATTTGGGGATCCCGGCGAGTCCCGGGTTGGGGGTTCCCGGTGAATCCCGTTGGATCCCAGTTGGGGGGGTCCCAGGGGAGGGTCCCGGGGGGGGGTCCCGGGGTCCCACTCACCGATGGTGGAGATGTAGGTGCTGCTGAAGTTGTCCTCGGCGAAGCGGATGACGAGGCAGGTCTTTCCCACGCCGCTGTCCCCGATCAGCAGCAGCTTGAAGAGGTGGTCGTAGGCCTTGGCCATGGCCCCCGCCACCGCCCGCCGCCACCGGGACCGGCCCGGCCCCCCCGGGCGGGGCCTGGCTGCGGCCCCGCCCCCCCGCCGTGACGCCACGCCCTGATGACATCACCGCCGGGCTGGCCTGACGTCACGAGTCCCGTATGACGCTCCCAAAATGGCGCGACCGTCCCGAGACGGCGGCAGTTCGAATGACCTTCCCAAAATGGAGGATGCGTACCGGCCTCCCCAAGATGACGGCAACATAAGGACCTCCTCAAAATGGCGGAAACACAAACCACCGTCCCGAGAATGAGGCACCTTTCTAAATTCCGACAACTCAAACGAGCGCCCCAAATGGCGGCAATGACAGAGACCTTCCCCAAGGCGACGAAAACTTTAATGACCGTCCCAAAAGTTGCTTAAGTGAGCGACCTTCCCAATATGGCGTCAGCACCCACAATGTCCAAAGATGGCACCGCCCCACTTCCGCCGCTGGGGCCGCCTCGCAGCGGAAATGGCGGTGCGGGGCTGAGCCCGTCCCTTTCCGGCCCCTCACGCCGCTGCCGCCATGCCTGTGAGTGCGGCCCGACCCTGCCCCGGCGCCGCCGCCCCCGCGGGGGCCGCGGGACCGCGCCCGGCGGGGCCAGCGAGGGGCGGGAGGGCGCGGGGAAGGCGCAGGGAGGGCGGCGGGGCCGGGGACGCGCGGGGCTTTGAGGGCGAGGAGCGTGAAGGGGGTGCCCCAAGATGGCGGCAAAGGCGTGAGGGGACGGGGTGGGGGGGAACGGGAGTGATCTCGGTGTCTCCAGGACTGACCGACCGCGGTGTCCCCGCCGTGTCCTCCCGCAGCTCGCCAAGGACCTGTTGCACCCGTCTCCCGAGGAGGAGAAGCGCAAGCACAAGAAGAAGCGGCTGGTGCAGAGCCCCAACTCCTACTTCATGGACGTCAAGTGCCCCGGTGGGCACCGAGGGCTTTCCAGGGTCCCTCCCAATGTCGCTTCACATCCCTCCGTGTGTCCCGGTGTTATCCGCTGCCCTTCCCGTGTCCCGACGTCCCTCCACGTGTTTCCCCATGTCGCGACATTTCTTCGTGTCCCTCCGAGCTCTCCCTCCGTGTCCCCCGCGGTGTCTCGGCGTCCCCTTTTCCTGTCCTTTTTCGCGTTCCCTTCCTTGCCCCGTTGTCCCCGCGGGTTCCCTGAGGTTCCTCTCGGTGACCCTGCTGTCCCCTCGCTGTCCCCGCAGGCTGTTACAAGATCACGACCGTGTTCAGCCATGCCCAGACCGTGGTGCTCTGCGTGGGCTGCTCCACCGTGCTGTGCCAGCCCACGGGGGGCAAAGCTCGGCTCACCGAGGGTGGGTGACCCCCAGGGGGATGGAGGGATTTGGGGATTGCTCCATGGTGGCATCCAAGGAGGGTTTTGGGGGGGATCTGGGTATCTTGGGGGGGGATTCTTGGATCCCAGCGAAGGGGGGAGAGGGTTTGGGGAGGTTGTGGATCGCACTGGAGGGAGTTGGAACACTAAAAGGGGTGCTGAGGTGTTCCTCTTTGGATTTGGGGGTTGTGGGATCTCATGGAAGCCAGGAAGGGGCTGGATTCCCCCTCAGGAAAGTTTCAGAATTCTACCAGGGAGGGAATCCCAGGGAGAGCTTTGGAATTGTGCCTGTTTTGGGAGCCCTCAGCCCCAAAATTTGGCTTGGGAGCCCTGGAATTCCCCATCCCAGATGCACAGAGAGATCCCACAGCATTCCCAGGTTTTCTGTTTGCTCCCCCCAGGCTGCTCGTTCCGGAGGAAGCAGCACTGAGCCCGGGACGCCACGGAGACGGGAATTCCGCCCACTCCCTGTAGCCCCCTCCGCTTCCCACCAATAAATTTTGGATAAAATACCCAAAACTGGTCAGTTCTGGTTCTTGGCTGCAGGGACAACGGGATTTGGGGATCTGGGGGAGGAATTCCTTCCCATCAGAGCATCCCAAACCATTCCTGAGGAATCCAGGTGCCACCACCACCACCCTGGGGTGGGACAAATCTTCCTGTCCCTTCTGGGGACCCTTGGGGTGCTCCAGCTGGGCTGGATTGGGAATTCCACGTGGATAAATCTTTTCTGTCTGCGGTTTAACTGGACAAACTGGGAATATCCGTGTCTCCTGCTTCCCACACTGCTCTGATCCCAACGTGGATCCTCTTCCCATCCCCTCGTTCCCATCTGAAAGGGAATAACCAGGATGTTCTCCCAGGATCTGGTGGGATTAGGGCAGAGCACTCGCTGGAGCTCCCAAAATCCATCCTGAGGTGTGACCCCCCCTCTCCAAGGAGCCTCATCCCGGATTTTTGGGGTGCTGGATGAGCCCCCTCCCTCTCTGGGTGTTTTTTTTGGGACCTCCAGCCCTGCTGCCCTCCCCAGATCTAAAGTGAAATTGAAATTGAGGTTTCGGTTCCTCTTTCCCTCATTTCCTGGCTCGTGATTTCTCCCCGTGCCGCCGGCACCGAGCGCCTCAAATCCCGAAATTCCCCCTCTGGGAACGCTCCAAATCCATCCCTGGACCTGTCCCTGGATCCCCCAACCCAGCCCCACCCCGTGCTGGAGGTCAGAGTCCCCCCGGAGCAGCCTCTGGAGGTAATTTGGGTGTGTTTGGTGTTTTCAGAACAATAACAGAGCTCCTCAGGAGCGCTTGGAGGAAGTCAAACTGAGCCGAGGGGATTTTATTGGGATTTGGGGTCTGGTTTACCCCAGAGCTGCACTTGGATTGTGGCATTATCCCTGTATCCCACCCTGGAGGGCACCAATTGGATAAAAACTGGGAATGTGGGGATTTTTTGGGCATGGATTTGTCCCAGCAGGCGCCAGGAGCAGCTGGGATGTGTCCCAGCCTGTCCTCACGGACACGGGGCTGGCTCCGGGATTCTCCCCTCCAGGGAATTTTGGGGCTGCGTGTCCAGGCGTCACCAGGTGGCATCACCAGGTCACCGAGGTGTTGTCACCTCCCTGCCCAGCCCGGATTTGTCACCCAGGGGACAATCCCTGCCCCAAGCCCTCGGTTCCTGCTCGGAATCCCGGGATGGAGCCGCTGGCTCCCGTCGCCCTCCTGGCCCTGCTGGTGCTGGCCCTGGGACACCCCGACCCCGCTCTGGATCAGCACTGGGAGCTCTGGAAAAAATCCTACGGGAAGGAATATCAGCCCCAGGTGGGAATGTGCTGGGAATGTCACAGGGGGGGAGCTGGGGGTGTCCTGGGGTGTCCTTGGGAATGTGGCAGGGGGAATGTCCCGGGATTTTCTGGGGGGGTCACCACCAGTTGGAGAATGTGGGAATCCTGGGGAGAATTCTTGGATGGAGAGTCCAGGGAAGAGGAGGATGAGGATGGAGAGTCCAGGGAAGGGGAGGATGAGGATGGAGACCCCAGAGAAGAGGAGGATGAGGATGGAGGCTTGTGCTGGATTGGGAAGGGGAAACTCCCCCAGCTGGAGTGATATTTTTGAGG
>VZUI01089423.1:0-56960 GCA_013401135.1 Cettia cetti
TATTATTATTATTATTATTATTATTATTATTATTATTATTATTATTATTATTATTATTATTATTATTATTATTCCAGTTTGGAACCATCGAATGACATATTTGGAATATTTTAATAGCCCTAAAATGTGACAGCTATTTTACAGAAAAGAGAAGTTAGCAGTCCCATATCCAGACAACTTACTCAACTGCACATAATAAGCAAAAAATCAGAGAAACAGAACAGTGCAGCTAAGAGGAAGCTTGATTTAAAAAAATAATATAGTAACAACTGTTACTACTTTGCTTTGCTTGCAATACAAAAGAAACTTTGCTTATGTAACAAGTGCTGAGGCAACAATTATAATAACATTTAAAGATTGGGAGTCACATCAAAGTTAAAACTTGGAAAATAACAGAAAACATGTTTCAAATTAAATGATACTTGCAAAAGACATGCTTAGTGGTTTAATACTCTGGGCAGAGTATTAAAAAGGGCTTGGAATGTTGGGAAAAGACGGCAAGGATCAGAAAGAAAGAACTCTGTTTTGGTGAGGTGACAGCAAATTTAAGGATGTGGACGGGGGACCACACGTGCAGGTGATTTTGTTTTACAGGTATGTTGAAAGAAGGAGGCATGTGGCATGCTCAGAGTCCTGGAAAACAAAGAATTTTTAGCTTTGCTTAAATGGGGAGATTTTTACACGCTACATAAAAGAAACAAAGAACAGGACTAGCTTTCTCTGACGTGTCACTGCCATGGTGGCATGCCCATTGGAAACTAAGTTTCTGTAGTCCTGAATTTACACACGTTTCCAGTAGTTTTAGAAACATTAACCAGCACGCTATACAGGAAAATTATTACTATATTCCAGTGCTAACAGCAAAGTCCGTATCACAATCAAGATTATCTCACAGTTCTGAGAGATACTATTTCCTCAGATTTCTTTTAAGTGGGAAGGGCCAGCTTTGATGTGCCACCATCACGTCAACACTCTGAGGAGTGGAAGGTCAGGTGGAATTTGAACCATGTCGGGGGGTACAATCGCTTCCTTGACTAAGGCCTGGATATTCCTGTTGTCCCTTTATACAATCCCACTGGAAGTACACAAGGGCAGGAATGGCAAGAGGGAGAAAGAGGATTAAGAAATCAATTTGCCCCATCCCTAAATCTCAGTCGTAGAGTGATGGCATCATAGAACGGTTTGGGTTGTGAGGGACCTTAAAGATCATCCAGTTCCAAAACCGCTGCTGGGGGCAGGGACACTTTCCACCAAGACCAGGCCGCTCAGAGCCCCGTCCAGCCTGGCCTTGAATCACCCCTCCGTGTGTCCCATGGGCCGCCTGCCCCTCGCAGGGCTCCGGCCGCCGCCGCTGCCGCCCCTGGGCTTCACCACACAAGCCGCTCCCCCTGCCCTCATACAGCCCTCTCCGCCCCCGGCTATCACCCTCGTGCCGCAGGGCACACCGGGACTTGTAGTCTTCTCTGTCGGGATCACCCTTCCTCTCCAGTTGCTACGGAGGAAAACTAACTACAACTCCCAGCATGTCCCGCGCACCTCCCCGCGCCAGCGCGATGCTCCGGGAGCCCCGCCCCGCCTGACCGCCGGGTCGATCGGCGGCAGGAGGAGGAGAAGGAGCGGGGCCGCCGCGGCCGCTGGCCCGGCCCGGGTCCTGTCGGCTCCCCCCGGCCGCGCCATGTGGCAGAGCATCGGGCTGACGCTGCTGGTGATCGTGGCCACTCTGGCCTGCGTGCTGCTCTTCATGCTGTGCGGTGAGTGCCGGGGCGCGGGGGGGCGGCTGCTGGCCCGGCTGCGGCGGGCGGTGCTGGTGCTCCACGCCCTCCCTCGCACCGCCGCGCCGGGCTCGCAATCTGTGGTGGTTCCTTTTGGCTCCGATTGACTGAGGGAAGGAAAAGGGCACCGTGCCCTGGTGTGTGGGAGCGCGTGTGGTGCGCAGCGCCCTCTTCTCTTTGTTCCCGAGTCGTTTCCAGCCTTGATATGCTCCCGGAGCCTTACTTCGGTGTGTAATTCGGCGTTTCCTCTGAAACTTAGGGCTTTTTTTAGTGATGGGACTCCTGAGCAGTCACCCTGTGCGGCTGCTACATGCACCGGTCTGAAATGCCAGAGAGTGCAGGAAGTAAACTTGGGACTGGCATCCCTCAGCTGCTGACGTCTGTTTGCTAGAATTGATCGAGGACGGCTCTCAGGAGCTTTTCTCTTACGCGGATCGAGAGGAGGATGCTCGGGGGGACCTCATCGCCCTCTGCAACCACCTGACGTGAGGCTGGTAGTGAGGTCCGTCTGCTGTGCCTGCAGTGTGAGGCCCAGGGGAAATGGCCTTAAACGGAGACAGGGGAGATTCAGATTAGAAACGAGAAAATATTTTTTCGTTGTTAGGGTGGTCGGGGATTGGAACAAGTTGCCCAGGGAGGTGCTGGAGTCGCCATCCCTGGAGGTGTTCAAGAGGTGTCTGGATGTGGTGGTGGGTGATGTTTTAGTGATTTAGGGATTACAGTGGCAGTGCCTGGGTGAATGGTTGGACTGGATGATCTTAAAGGTTTCTTCCAATCTTGATGATTCTTCCAAGGCGTGCTTTTTAAAAATTTTATTAATATGCAGAGAGAAGGGTTATTTCAATGGGAGGAATGACTTGCAGTTGGAGTTCTGTTTGAGTTCTTGGAAGGAATCAGCAGTGTGTGAATATTGTGGTCAATATGACGAGCTTGGAGCTCTCAAAAGAAACAAACGAAAAAGCACACCAGCAAATTCAAACTCTGCCATAATGTGATGAGTGGCTTGTGAGACTTACAAACCTACCTGGCATCTTGGTGACAGGTGGGTTTACAAGCAGTTTCTGAAAAACTGATAGAGCAAAGTGAATATTGATGTTTAATAGTTTAAAAACTGTGAATTTTTGTCAAAATGATAAAGCATTTTGCATTATCAAGGGACTTTATCATTGTCAAAATGATAAAGGCTTTTGCATTATCAAGGGACTGGATAGTGAAATGGGAAGTGAAGTACAGGATTAATGTGTATGAAGTAAGGCACATAGAAAGTGTGAAATGCATACACATGTAATTTGTATGGAGAAATATAATGGAATCAAACTGAGCTGCTATTACCCCAAAGAAAGGATTAACTGAAGTAATTGCAAGGATTTCTTCAGAATATCTCTGTTATGCTTTGTACCTAGCAAACAGGCAAATTAAACATTAGAAGCCTGAAACAGAGGAGAAAATGTCATTATATGGCTATAGGAATCATCCATGTACATGTGTCTCACACTGTATTTTTTTGCTAAAGTGTATTACCTCATTAAAAAAATGAAATCCTAGTTTCTTTTTAAAAAGATAGGGTTTCCTTAGCAATTCTTTGCTGAGAGCTGTGAAATTATTTCTGCATGAAGAAACTCTAAACAGGTTAGATCTGTCAAGCCTGGAAAATAGATGACTGGAGAAGAGGTGATGGCTATACCACTGAGTAGCATGTCAAAAGTGAAGTGGGAAGCGTTGTGAAGTGTCATCACTGCAGAGGAGTTGGAGTACATGAAGTTAAATGGTCAAGCAACAGGCTGAAAACAAAAAATTGTTTTACTTTTACACAATAAGGAAATAATTTGCAAGCTCATTTACAAGAAATATTTTGGATGCTGAAACTTATGTCATTTAAAGTTCCTGGAGGAAAGGTCAACATCTTGCTCATTATCTTGGGTGAGGAAATCTGTGAAATACTGATAACTGGGAGTGCACGGCTGTACTTTGCTTGGTCTTGTGCTCTTTTCCTGCATGTCCTGTACTGTCTGTTGTTACAGACCAAACAGTGGCCTAAATAGATATTTATTCAAGTTTCTCTACCCTCATTAGGTGATGACTGGCCACTTTTCAACTTTTAGAAGATGCAGCACGGTAATTGCTAGGGTTTTTGTATTTTCAAGGTATGCATACGAGATCTTTGCTTACTGTCTTGCTGAAAGAGTAACACAATTTTGCAACCTGCTGTTCAAACTCAGAAACAACTATAATTTTCCTCAGGCCTTTCTGCCTTTGTCTGTATATGACAAATGGAATTGAAATGCTAAGCATTAACTTTGGCTGCTAACATAATCATTTTCCTAGTGCTTTCTTTGTTAAAGAAAGTAGAAGTAATTAATAACTTTAAGTGGCTTGCAGACACTTAGCTGTTTGAAGTTACATATTGGACATTCATCTGGAATTCCGTGAATACTTTGCTTCATTGTATTTTACTTTAATCAGTGTCAGACTTTATAAAATGATTGCTAAAAGTCACCTAGATTTCAGATGTACTGAACGCTGGAAGCTTAACACATTCATTGGGTTTTTTGGGGAGGGATTTGAACTATTACTGTGTTAGAAGTGACTCAGTGGGATTTGATAGTTATTGATAGTATTTATAATTATTTTTCCATCACTCAGCATTTATTAATTAAGTAACATTTGTTATACCACTTACACTTCTCTTGCCATAGAAAATATTCAAAGAAAACAGTGTAAAGACCACTCCTGGAAAAAAAAGAGAGTACTTTGAACTTAATTATTTGTCTGTGCTAGAGACAGGCAGTTTCCCTGGGAAGGCTGGAAAGAGCAGTGACCTGTAGGTGAGAAGGTGGAGAAGAAACTGCCTCAGTGCTGTGTGTGATGGGATATGAGCAAAAGCCAGCCAGTGAGACATAGAAATTAATGGACAAATCTGACATAGTAAGGGCTGGATATAATCTGGAGTAAGCCTGGTCTAATGATGAGAATATATTCCAGCCATCCTACAAGAAGTGTTGAAACAGCCTTATGAGAAGAAGGGTCAGGAGTGTAAAGAGCTGGGGCTTGTATTTTGAGTGCCTCATAAAAGGACTCATGGGTTGATTGCCTGCAGAGAGTAATAAACTTAAATATCCAGGGAACATCCTAGGATCACGTGGATTTCTGCTGCCCATCCACATATGATGTGGTGCGTGCTGCCAAAACTTAAGTAATGAGAAAAACTTTCACTTTACCATTTTTTTTTCCAAAGTGAACAGACAAAATTCAGAGCATAAGTTATCAGAAGTTAGTTTGACTGGTTCTTCAGCAATGTGAATTAGGTGTTTATGTCTAATTTTGAATAAATGACCTGATTTCCTTTTCTTTAAAACATGTCTGGATGCTGGCAACTGCTCCTTTCAGTGTTAATCTGAATTAATTAAGAAGCACAGGATGCTTGCAGCTAGCATTTGTAAACAGATCACATCTGACATAGAAACCATTGAGGTACTGTAAACACAGCAAATTTTCAGTTGCTCTTTTAAAAGCGGGACTAAGATAACTTGCTCCCACTGTTTTTATTCCTACCTTTTCTGATTTTCTTTTTCTGGTGGTCTTATTGCTGCTTTTGTGTATTCCATGTACCTGTGAGATGGGAGGAACTTGTGCACAGTCAAGGATATAGGATAAAATACCAGCCAAGGTGAACTCTAGTACTGCTTACCTCTGTGTATGTGTTTTATTTTTCCAGTGTGGTAATGCACGAAGCCAAGGGAAACTGCCAAAGTGCCTTCACTAGAACAGATGGAAGCGTTCATCTCATTTGACAACAGAGGCTAATGAAATGTGGTTTGACACATACAACCTTAAAATAAAAATCATATAACTCTAAGTGCTGAAATGAAAGTGTGCTTCACATCACTAGTATGATTTCAGTTGCAGATGGGAAAACATTTCAGCCCTAAATTCTCCCTGAATTACTTTTCTAAAATGCTTTGTTTAAACAGTTTTGTAATTCTCTTCAATGAGTGATTCTTGGGAAATGCCTTAACAGGTGAGGAAAGTCATGCTTGATTAGACTACTCAGAAAATATTCTTTAATTTGAAGTTGAGTTTTGAAACTGTTACAAATGGGAGATGAGAGCAAGTTTCCTTTTGCTCAGTCAGCAAGCAGCAAGTGGTAGTGTTGCATTAAATGGGAACAGGTTTAAGGAGCTGTGCAGAGCCAAGCACCATGTCACTTGATGTCCTCTGTTTTCCCAGTGTCAGAGTAGTGCTTCCTTCAGGCTGATCCTCTCCATAGCAAAGCTATCCACTAGGGCAGTATACTAGTGCTGCACTGTTTCAGAGATGTGGATGAAGTGACCTGTGCATGGTTGCAGGAGTTCTCTAAGAGAGCTCAGAGAAGAACACTGTTCTCCCAGATCTCAGGTTAGCACCTCTAGCTCCATGCTTTTCTTTTTTTTTTTTTTTTTTTTGCAGCTGTAGCTGCTTAGGATTTTGTGACGGACATTTCGGCCTTTGAATATCGGCAACATTCACCATGGTGATACCCCAATTCTAAATTAGTACCCACGTTCTGGCAGGATAGGATCCTATTTTCAAATCAGTAGGGACACAGAAGTAAAATGATCTTGCAAGACTGCACAGGAATTCCACAGTAGAGTCAGAACTGGAAGCTCAATCTCCTCTGTGTTGTGCAGTTATTGCATCACCATCCTGCCTTTCTTGGTTTCATTTGTATTTCACATAAGAGAAATCAAGTTGCTTTTCTCCAGCACTCAGTATTAACCCTGGGATTTTTCTTTTGTTTGCTTTTCCTGATTCAAGTGGAAGAGGAAAATGTGCTCTAGTAATGAATACTCAGTTAGCTGTTGCATACAAGCCAGTGAAAGGTGGATGAAATAGACGGGCCTGAGACTTGTTATCCTTCACTTTTGGAGTGGGAGTGACTTTGTAGTTGGATCACAGTTTTCTTTCCCATTTAGGAAGAACCGAGGGCTGATGTGGGAAGTAACAGAAAAAGTAGTTTAATGAAGCCTAATCAAACCATAAAATCTGTTTAACATCTGAATTGTGTGGACATTACATACATCCTCTATGAGTTAGTCAAAGGCTTTGACTCACAGCCCCATCTTCACAAACACATTGATTGCATTGTGATTTATGAGAGGGGGGTTGACATACTGAGGGCATGGTACCAGATGTGGCTTAAATGTCTGACTGTGGCATTAAATGGCATCTGACTGTGGCATTTTTAAGTGGAATGGTGGCTCCCAGCTTTTAATGAGTACTAAACTCTGCAAGGTTGGGAGCTGCTGTTTTGCCTAGCTACAAAACTCTGGTAGATTAGATTTTGCAGCACTGGATTCAGGTACTTGCTACATCAAGAGCTGGATGCCCTGCTTTGCATTGCACTGCAAATGTGTTTGATCTGGCTGACTGCTTTGAGAGGCATCTTCTTTCACCAGTTAGTGTAGAAATATTATGTATTATAGTCTGCATGTCGTCTCTGCTTGTTTGCTGAAGGTGTGTTGTGGGTGTGCTGTTTGGCTTCCACGGGCTCAATCAAGCTAAGGATGATTTTAAAAGGTAAACCAAATAGCTAAAGAAAATAAAGCAAACATTGAAAGACTGATTCTAATCAAATTTTTTTTGTGTGGTGAAGCTAAACCAGTAGGACTTCTTTGAGAGCAGCTTACCTGAAGAGAGTGGAAGTGTTAGAGATACAAACCAATGGTATCAGTTACTGTCCAGGAAGAGCTCTACAGCAAAAAACCTGCAAAGCTAAACTGAGCCACATACAGACAAGAATGCCTAAAGATGCCCATTTTCCTTTTTTTTTTTTTTTTTTTCCCTCTCTGTGTGTATTTTAAATTAGTTTGCAGTTATTGTCTTTTTAAAACACAGTTATGTAACTTACAGTTCTTCAGTATGGCACAATGCTGGGTGTTACCATTTTTCAATGTTCTTAAGAGAATGAGAAATTAATAGAAAATGCATTTTCTTCTGATCCAGAGACAATGTGAATCTACCTCTAGGCTTTGTGTCTCTGTGTGTGGTTTTGTTTAATGATGTATTTAGCTGATATTGTTGCTGGAGAGATTTTCTCTTACTCAGAATGACTTGTTCAAGGAAATTCTTATTTATTTAGTAACTGTGAGGGAACAGGGAGGCTCAGCTGAAGAGGCAGTCCTAACTTGGTTTGGGCAAGTATGTTTGTTTTGGGATTTATTTTTTTTTTACCTTTCCATCCAAGTTGGCACAGTAACCAGAGCAAGTGAAAGAAAAAATCTTTCTACTTTGATTACTTTATACCTAAAAGTCTCTGGTACTGGCTAGGAGACCTTGTGAGGTTTTTGAAATCCTAGTTTTCAAGCCTGGTTGCCCTCCCACTATTACGTTGGCCTAAGCCTGTTGCAATTTTCTTTTCAAACCACTGCACTGTGGTTTGTTTCACCTGCCTGTTACCACTGGTCTGTTTGTCTGGCTGCTAGAACCAGTCTTGTTGGCTGATTATTTACACTGTCTTCTTTGTAGTCTGGGGCTAGAGAGCTCCAAAGTCTGTTTATGGTACTTGAGGGTTTGGATACTTAAACCATTCTGCTCTGCTCTCTAACTCAGACCAAACACTGAAAAGAAATTAGTGCTGTTTTTCTTGAGAGTGTGAATTAACTTTGTTCATTCTTTAGTATTTCCCCAACATGCACCCCATAGTAATTCTGGGTGTTAAGTAGCCTGTTTGCAGTGATGGAGGAGGCATGTGGTTCACTTTATTTAGCTTAAGTTAAAATACCTCCTTTAATGGAATATTTACTTACACCAAATATACTCAAGTCATGATTCTGTAAAGTGCCCTAAAACCCTTCTGGGAATGCCCTGAATATTTTTGGCTCATCCTTCTCCCTCTCCCCTTTCAATGGAAGCAACTTTCAAAGATCTGCTATCTCAATTTTTACTTTTAGTTCTGAAAGAAAAGAGAAGCCAAACCCAGCCATCTACCATAATTTTTTTTTTCTAGGTGCAAGGGAATGTAATACATTTGCAGGATGTCAGATTCAATTTAATCACAAGTCATTTAATGGTTTAGGTATTCATGGGAAAGGAAATACTTGTGTAGGTTCTAGGAATTAATTTAGATCATGAAAGGTTGTCATATAAAAGCTTTTCTTCAATTTCATCAGGAGCAGAGAAGCTACTGAACTTAAAAAAACTGCAGGATGTGAAAAGTATTCCAGGAAGGAGGAGATGGGTGGGATCTTGTTTTTTGTCATAAGGAATGGGTTGCCCTGTTAACTCTGATTACAGAAGAGGAAGAAATACAGAGGTGCTGTGATTATATAAATGTTATTTATTTATTAGTTAGCTGTTAGTCTTTCTTCTCCCTTTCTAATACGTCCTGTTACTCATTCCCAAAGTCTGCTTCTGCTGGAAGCTGTGTAATTGAGAGGACAGGTTTCCCTAGCTCTGTAAAATAGGGCTCTTAATATCTGAATAGGTCAGCAGTATAGGCTTAAATAGCTGGCAAGACCTTCTGAGCAGAGAATGGGACTATTAATATATAGCTCTCTGCAGGCCAGATGGGTGTTGGTGTTGCAAACGATCTTTGTCTGGCATTTGTTTTCACAGAGCTGTTTAAATTTTGCTCCACTTAACTGTATTTCACAGAGAAGTTGTATTCCTGTTCGGTGTTCTTTTAAAATGAAGGTTTTGGCTTAGGTTTAGATATATTTATATCTGCCTTTTCAAGGGTTTTTGGCTACCTGTTACAGGAACACTTAGCCAAAACAGAGGAGGAGGAGCAGGTGTATCTTAAATATTTTTAAGATAGATTCTAGAAATGTGGCTGTCTCAGCTCTTTACTTGCATTATTTTGGGACCTAGAGTATTTAGCCGTGGAGCAGAACATAGATTTACCACAGAATGTTTATTTTACTGTAATGGAATTTGGGCATGGTGAGGCATCTCATTGAATTTGGGGGATGTGGTCTTTTAGTGAACGTAGCAAAGAACCTTGTCCATTTCAGAATAGGATGTATTATATTAATTTGAAGATCTGAGCAAGTGTGCTTAATAGTGATTATGCAATGAAACTTTTAAAATGTGGTTTCCAGAAGGGAGTGTTTGCTGGGTGAGGGGAGAAATCCCAGTGCTTTCGGTGCCTGGGTAATGAACCTTGAGTCCTTGTTTGAGATAAAACCACAGCACTTCTTTTTTCCTGACAATTAAGACCTTTTTCTGTGTGATGGTGATCACCCACCTACTTGCTGTGGCAGTTCAGTTTGGAATGTGTAGGGCTTTTCCTGGAGCTTAAATGTTGCTTCTGGATGAGGGCGAACTTTATGAAGTTGAATTGGTTTTTATAGGACTGTAAAATGAGTGGATGTGTTGTGGAGGGGTATTGAGGTTGGCAAATAGAGGATGGGAGCTGATAATTTTTTTTTTCCCTTTTGTGATGTACTTTGCTGGAGAGCTGACTATCAGTTTGTTTGAAGTAACTAAGCAGTTACCTTTTTTCTTTCTCCTGCAGGATGGTATGTGGTCTGGCAATTGTTTCTGTCTAAATTCAAATTCCTGAGAGAATTGATAGGTGATACGGGGTCCCAGCAGGGGGACAACGAGCCTTCAGAAACTGAAACTGAACAGGAAACTCCACCCTCGCCTCAGAGAGGGAGACAGAAATCGGCTCGGCAGCGAAGAGCGCCTACGGAAGACACGACTTAAAGTACTCCACTGAACTTCTGAGAAACTGAATGGTTAACGCCTCTGCCCTATGTCCTTCGGTGATGTGATCTTACTGAGAAACTGACCTAAGAGGTAACACTGATCCATCCCTGTGGACCTTTACTTCGGAGCTACCGATGGATGATGCTACTGCGGTAGAGGTTCAGGGGGGGCTTCAGCAGCAAGTCACAGAATACTGGAAGAGTGGAGGGGTGGAGAGAAATCTCCATCACAAAAATGCTGAGCTCCTGTATCTCCCGTCTCAGCACGCAGATGAAGAACAGGTCCCGGACCATAGGTTTAACCTTTGCATTAGTCTGAACATAATAAAAATTTCAGACTTGAAATAGTTTATAAATTATTTTTTCTTTACAGCACTGTAACTACATATAGTGAAATTGAACTTTATTTCCTTAGCTGTATATGAATATATATATTTTTTCAACCTTGAGAAAGTACATGAACTAAAAAATCAGTTGAAAGAATATCCTGCTTTAGAATGTATTCTAAAGTGAGATTTTAGTTAAGTTGTTGTATACATAAAAAGTATAAATGAAATATGAAAAATCCTATTAGGTACATATGATTTGGAGGTTTTTATTATCTCCTTTTTTAAAAAAAGAAGGAGATGCAAAGAAAGCAATCGGATGGCAAGACCTGTTTTCTTGGTTTTGATATACAAGAAAGATTATAGGTTAAATAGTCCTGCTAGGCTTCTGAATGTTTTTCCTGACCTTTCACTCCAAATCCAACCTGTGCTGGAGATGGGAAGGTGCCTGGGTTATGCACAACTCACCATTTAGTATTCTGAAGTGTCATCTTTTGTATTTGGACACTGAGCAGTTCTCTTAACTCTCCTTGTACACCTTTACATCAGGTATTTGGTATCTAACATAACATTTTTCCTAGAAGCAAGGTTAAGGCTCTCTTACCAGTTTGTCAGACATCACTGGGACAGTGTTCCAGCAGGGAATTCGGTACCTCGTGTTTGCTGGAGGACTTTTTACTGGTAATCAGCAGTTGCTCCTGTTTCTCTGAGGATGGGTTCTACAGCTATTTTGACATTGCATTCAGAATGAAGAGCTCCACTTTTGTTTATCAAGCAGCTCTGAAGACTGATGCATGAGATTTTGGAAAGAGGAGGAACATGCATGTACCACTTCTGATTGTGTGTATGAGAGAGAACTACCAACAGGTCTCATCTTGAACAGCTTCACTTTTCTCTCTAAGTTTGGATATGTGGTAGTGTTGGATCGTTGTTCTGCGTATAAAAACTTAATCAGGACTTTAAAATTGGTCTTGTATTTTCAGCTGTTAAGAAGTTTAAACCTATGGCTTCCAAATTGTGGTTTGGTTCAGTTAAATGGCTAAAAGCAGCAGCATTTAGGTTTTTTGTCAGGTAGGCCCACAACTAGAAGAGCACTCTGTTAGTGCCTTTATGTTGTAATTTGTCAGTTTTGAATAGTGATCAAAATCCAATGTGGGGCATTCACTTCTTAAAATCATTTGGATATTTCATTATTAAAATACATAAGATCAGCCCTGACTTTCCTTTGGAGTCTAAAATACTTCGTTTCATTTGCTAGCATGTATATATTAAGCATAAGGTTGCGTTTTTGAAGCATGATTAGGCAGTGCTATGCACATGTCCTGTAAACACGTGTTGAAATACTCATTGTCTCCTCCTCTGTCCTGTGTGCTGGCAAGGGAATGTCTAATGATGGTTGATTTTTTTTTTTCCTTTTTCTTTTATCTTTAATTAGTAAAATTCCCATTTATTCAAACTGAGCAAAAGCCATCAGATTCTATTCCCTGCTGCTTTCCGTTTGCCTCACACAACTTAGTGTCACAATTTTCTTGTGTGCTTATGTCTTGTCATATGGTGAGACTTCCAGTCTAGCGGTTCTAATCAAGTACTGGGACATTTTTCTTAAGAAATTAGCATCTCTGTCTTAAGCTTTGCTTAACCTAGGCTTACAAATAAAGATACTTACTCTGTACTAACATAGGATATTGACACTCCACTGCACTTCGCTTTGCCTAGACTGTAGTACACAGAAGACAGCAAAAAGGCTGATGCCTGTAGTGTCCCTGGCTAAGAAACAGTAACTTAGTCTCTGCTTCTAGGAGCTGTGAAGAAATGTGAAGTTATGGCAATTTACATAGCTAGTTCAGGGTAGCTCTGAAAGTGCAACAATCAAGACTCTGGAGCAAGGTAATGAAGGAGAAATCCACGTGGGTTTGAATGTGGACACCAATCAAATATGCAATAAGATGGATGTGGAACTCCTGGGTAGTTCATCTGCTCTAGCCAAACAACTTCCTTCTCCCTTCCATGCTGTCTGTAGGCGTACATTTCACTCCCCAAAGTTATTTTCAGTCTCTTTCCTTTTTTAAACAGCTGATGCTATTTTTTTAATGTTGTTGTGACATAGCTGCCAAAAACGCTGTCTGCCTAGTGTATAGCTTTAATGATCTTACTAGTAGCAGGCCAAAGGTATATTAAGGTAATGTGGTTTGGAAGAATTTTGAAATGCTAATGTCTTGTCAATGCATAATTTTTCTTGAAGGACACTGTAGTGAAATCTTTGTACAGGGCCCTTCATGCAGATGTGTAAGAGCGAAGCTGTGTTTGTGGGACGTGTACTTGTGATAAGACCTGGGTTGTGATTGCTGGCAGTCCAATATACTCATGTCTTCAGGTGTTCTTACCAATCCTTCTGAAATGTTAGTGGTGGGTAAGCACTTAACTTTGAAAGGACCCATCCAAGTCTGAAACCTTATGAAGGAAACAGGTGACACAGTTGGTCTTGGTTTTTTTAGTGGGATCTATTTTAAAAACTATTGCCTTATTGTTGCAGCCATTATCTTGAATGTATTTTGGGTTCTTATTTTAAATATAGTAATATCATCTTTTTTGCAGGGGCTGTGTAACTTTGAATTAGCAGTAATTTCCTGTGTTGTGACAGTGTTGCAATTTGTGATCACATTGCTGCTTAATATCGGGTTTTACACTGAACTAGACCTGTGTATGTCCTTCTGTTTCATTTGCAAATGACCAGCATAAAGAATGTGTTCAGTGTGGTCATTTGCTACTTCAGTGTTACAAAACTGTACCTAAAGCTTCTGTGGTTGTCTGCTTTCATCATTAACTGTTCTTTTAACTGACTGCACAGATGAAAAATAAAGTCACCAGACTTGATACGAATATTTGACCTGAGCTATTTTCTGTTTACTTTTTTGAATGGGGTTTTGTCTGTAGAATTAGACTGCTTGTTTGAGTGTGAAACACTACAAAGGAGGACTTGTCAAAAGTCACTTTCTAGCTGCTGTAATACCTGCAGATGACTTCATTGTAAAGGGCAGGTTTGTGTGTATCTTTTAGAGAAGTTAGTAAAGGTGTTTTTTCTGTCTTATACCTTAAAAGTTGTAATTATGTTTTAGCAACTGAAAAACCAAAACAAACAACAAATGCCCCAAAAATCAAACCACCTCCCCGCTCTGCTTTTTTTGATCTAAGATTGGTTGTAGACTCTAGTTATTCTAAAATAAATGTCTTGGTGAAGTAGGAAGTTCTTATTTTGGAAATGAAGATGTACAGGAGAAGGAAGTGAGAACATGCTCCATCCCTTACTGCTTCTGTTAAGTAAAATGCATACATTTTATCCTGGGTTATTTTATTTACAAATTGGACACTAAAGGAAGATCTTGATCAAAAATCTGAAATATCTTGAAAGAACAAACTGTTTTGCTGTTGTCCTACTCTTCTCACTTATAAAAACAGCCTATTAATGGAGTGCAGCAGAATGTCTTGGTGTTACATGACTTGAGCCACCTGGGTCTTCTCACCTCAGGAAGCTGGATTTGTATGTGGTGTGTGTTGGGGGCTAATATAAGTGAGAACAACCAGTGATGGGCAACTGGTGTCAGGTGCATGTGAAACATGTGCTTGCTTTTCTGCTTTGGTGCTGATCCCAAGGAACCCCTTTGCGGTCCAGTGGGATGAATAAAGGTGCCATTGTACAGGTTTGCCCCAAGTTCCACCAAAGGCTGTTTTAACTGGTACTTTGCCTTCCCTGTGGGTGCTCATGTGCTATCAGGGATCTCTTGTGGCCTTGAGTCTATGTAATTAAAACTCAGTCTTTAAAATACAAGCAGTGTTACATCTTGCTTGGGTTATACTTACATACACGAACATCTTTTATCTGTGATCAGTCTGGAAGTTGGCAGTGTGAATATGCTGGGGTTTATGTTAAATGTTTAAGACTCTTCATGCCGATCAGAAGCTCTTATGTTTTGATCATATGTGGGTGTTTGTAATCACAGTGTTACCTCTGAAAACTGGATGGAAGGGAGACTTTTTGGCACTGCTTCACAGTGCCTGGGAGCAGGCTCTCATCTGGTCTAGGGCTAGTGTTGACGTGGAGCAGTGTTGGACTCTGCTTCAGGCAAAGGAATTACATTCATGAAGGGGGACACTGTGATCAAGTACGTCTTGGGCTTTATTTTCTGTGTGTTTCTATTCACAGGGCTTTTCAGTTTCCATAGTGGGAAATGAATAGCACAAATGTCCCTTTAACTTTGGTAGCTGAGAGACTCTAATATGTAGGGAAAGATGGGACAGGGCCATAATGTGGCCACTCTGGGGTTGTTATTGCAGTATTATACACATACTATTTGTGGTGTACCTGCCTCTGCTGGCTTGTTTTGTGTATACTGACACTGTGACTCATCCCAAATGCTGGCAGTGTACTTCAACTGAGAAGGGTAAGAAGATGTGGGATCTGTGGCCTGAGAAGTACCTGCCTGTGAATCCCTCTCCCCGGGTCTGGGTGTGCTGAATAATTCAGGCAGCTGACTTCTATCCACACTGTTAAAACATCCAGCCTTCTATGCAAGTAACAGTGAAGTTTCAAAATGAGAAGTTGCATATAACCTGTGTCTTCCTCAGAACACTGCAAAGGAGAATACCTTGCTCTATGTCATATCAATTTCCTCTTCTCTGCACTAGAGTATTTTAACATCTTTTATGGGGAGTTGAAAGCCTTCTACCAGCAAATTTGTTTGTTCACAAGTAACACAGGCTGTGGCTCAAAGCAAGTTTTGCTGCTGTTGTGTACTAAGTTGAACCACCAGGAATGTGTCAACACTGAATTTTTGCTAAAGTCAATCTTGAGCTTCCTAGCACAGTGCCCTGCTCCTTCTTATTTAAGGACTTAATCAGGAGCCTTCTGTCTTTGTGAGAACTTCTTGCTTTTTTTGAGTTAATTGCAGTTCCTGTGGCAAATGAGGCTTTTGATGCCAGATGATCAGCTGTTAGCCTTTTCTGTGTTTAAAAATGTTAGGCAATTTCCTTGCCACGGTGGAATGCATCAAAATCTGTCTCCTGCACACCACTTGTTTCCAACATGAGTGGTCTCAGTTTTTAGAAATATGAAGAGTTGCTCCCGTCAAGTTCTGGAAAGACCCGCCTTTGAGAACATCCTCAGGAGAAGCAGGAGATGCTGCCTGATGACCTGGGTGATTGCAAGAGGGCTGGGTGCAGGGTGCAGGTGTCTGCAAGGTGTAGGCACAGGATGTGCTTAACTTGGACATGCCAGATCTGCAACATCTCTGCAATGATGATAATCCCCTAAAGCTCTCTCATGTTGGTGGCTGGGTGGCACCACATCTGCTGTGACTTCTGACCCTGGCACAACTTGATTTTTGGTTTTCCAAGAACAGAAACAGTCTGATCAGCCTCTGGTGTCAGTGGGTTGGGGGCACGTCGGCAAACACAAACCAGCTTGGATACTACAGCCGTGTGGGGAAATGTTCATCTTTCCTCCAGGCCAGCAGAGAGGCCATGCCAAGGCAGGGAGGTGTGAATTTCACTTTGTGGCTCTGATTTGCAAGTCTTTCTGTGTTAGCCTCTTTATTTTCCAAAATCGTAGAATCACAGAATGGTTTGGGCTGGAGGGGACTCTAAAGATCATCTAGTTCCAACCCTCCCTGACATGGCAGGGACACCTGCCACTAGATGGGGTTGCTCAAAGCACCATCCAACCCAACATTTCCGAGGATGGGGCATCCACAGTTTCTCTGAGCAACATCACGAGGTTCGTTTAACAGTTGTGGCACTGAAGTACTAGCAGTGACACTTATTGCAGCCTTAGTTTTTACATTTTCCAAAGGATTCACGTACTGAGGGTAGACTTGATTTTTCTTCTCCTTTTCCTGCCTTCCAGGATGTCCTCACGTTTCTCCTGAGCCCTGATGTGATATCATGGATAGTGGAAAATGCTTATCCCTGAACCGGACACTGCAGATTCAATCTGAAATACTAAATAAAGAAATAGACAGTAAAATCCTGGAGGCTTTTAGTATCCAGTTTGGGTGGGAAGGGCGCGTGTCACCACTAGATGGCACGGGCTGCCAGGGTTTGGGGACGGGCCCTGCTGGCAGGGCCGATGTTGCTGAGCTCCTTTGCCGGTCCTGTCGCTTTATTTTATTATTATTATTTTTTTTAATCAATCATAATTCTGCTGTTATTCAGTGGGTTTGTGAAGTACAAGGGCAGCTGCTTGTAGGAATTGAGCCTGGTTCTCATTGTTTGGCTGTATACTGCATGCCAAAAATGCTGTGGGAATGCGTGGAGCCTCAAGTCCAGAGGCACTGGTGCGTTGCTTTACTTTGTAAAGGAGTGACCTCAAAACTATCTGCTTCAGGAAGGGAGGTCTCAAAAATGCCAAGAGAGGTCTGCTTTTCTTAACTCTCACCGTGCTTAAGGAAAAATAAAAGCCTACAAAACACACCACAGCAGCACTTCTTCTTAGGGTTACAAACATACTGTACCAGTGTCTGCAGCAGCTTAGGAAAAGTGTTGGTTTTGTGGGGTTTTCCCCTAGTCGGATGGCAAGGGCGAGCTGCCTACTGTCCAGATCTCTTCAAAACCAATTCTTGACAGTGCATCCTCATGCTTCTCACAATTGAAATGTGATGTGACATTCCATCCCATCAAAGCTGGTCTAAATCCTGTGAGTTACTGAGCAGGTAAAACAAGGGCTCGTGATCAGCTGACTTTAAAACCTTCTCCTGAAGTCTCATATTAGTATTAGCCCAATATTAGCCTACTATTAATATAGAATATAATGTTAATACCACAGTACTGATATTAGACTTGGGGACAGAGAACCTGTGTAACATTTTCCTTGCATTAAGACCAAAATTCTTGAGAAAAGCTAGGGGATAGAGATATGGTGGGAGCCTTGCTGAATCACACTGCTGATGAGTCTGTATTCAGGCTAAGGGAGGAGGAAGCATTTTGTTGCAAAGGACTTTGGAGAAACCTGTTTTCCCTTTATTGAATCCCTCATTTATTACTCAAGATTTACAGTGATTCCTCATTAGCAAATCTAGCATTTACACTTAGAGGGTTGCTGGCATTAAAAACAAACAAGCAAACAAATTTTTTTAATTTATTTTTTTAGTTTGCAGGGCTTGCCAGGGAAATTCAGGCTTATTCCGTCTGTGCAGGTGTGTGACTGAGGAGTCTTCATCTGCTGTTTGGGTCTGAAGAGCTGCTGCTCTTCTGTTAGTGATCTCTAGTGTTTGCGAGACTGTCGAAGTCAAAACTGAGATGAAAATGCTGGGACATAAAAATTGGGCTGTCTGTAACACCCAAGCAAGGCTGAGAGTGGCACTGGCTCTTACACCACTCCTCTGCCTGGCAGCAGGCAGCTCCATGAGGAGCACAAATGCCACTGGAAAGGAGGTGCTTGCCAGTGCTCTGGACCACTGCAGCTGTGGCCACCCACCCATCCTGTGGGAGCTTGGACAGGAGGGAGAAGCCTCTGCCCTGTGGCCAGAAGGAGGAAGAGCAGAAGCCAACCATTTGTATATGTGGTGTTTAGGCTAAAAAAGACAAGGCTTCTATTTTTCTCTTGTTCAGACTCCAGCCCATGGCTGACTAGCCAGGATCAGTCTACAAAACCAGGAACTGCTTTAGTCACACTATATTTTCTCCATTCTCCGTTCTCCAAAACCTTTGCTCTCAGTTCATGTTAGGTGAGATGTGCTTGTCATTAACACTTTATTCAGGACTGGAGGGTGCTTCAAAAGTAATTGTGATGGACAGCAGGGTGAGCCTGTCCTAGGGAAAGGAAGAAGGTGCTGAGATGAGGGGAGTGTAGTGGGGGTGGTGGGTTCAGTGCATGCCGCCCACTGAGGAAACAACACAACAGACTAAGGACACTGTTTCGAGGTGCAGGGACATGACAGGAGCAGTGTCTTTTCTAGGACTGCCAAGCACTTCAGTGGTGGCTGCAGCAACAGATTTCTTGGGATGTCCCACATGTAGATAAACACTTTACACAGTAGGTGATGGAAACCTGCAATCTGCTGCCACAGATGTAACAACGACAAGGTTGTGAACCTGTAGATACCAACTAATGGATACTTCCATGGGCAAATACCAAGTTGAGGGAATAATGAGAGGTTTAGTCAGTGCTGTGTTTCCTAACATCCAATATCCCATGATTGTGTGCACTAAGGAGAGTTGGCCTGCCAACGTATCCTAAGCAGACCCACCTGCCCCTTCAGAAATAGAATATGGGGCGCTGTGGGCTCTGTGGCTTGATCCACCTAGGAAGTTCTTATTTTCTTAAATGTTGTCAGGCTGATAGCTAGAAATGCTCAAAGGACAAAAGCAATGGAATACGCGCACATCCCCTCAACTTAAAAAAGTCTCCAAAGCTGAGAAGGAAGAAAGCCCTTCCTTTGTTTCACAGACAGCTGTCATATTTACTGCTATGAACAGTCAGTAAGAAGCCAGCACTCAGGGCGGCAGCCCTTCCTGCCCAGGATACCCTGCACATGAACAGGACCAGCAGAGACCAGAGCTGGGCTCTGCCTTTGGGCTTTGAGCTGCAGCCAGCAGGTGAGAGACTGTCCCACCCTCCCATAGCTGATTTCACCTCTGTAAGGAAGCTGTGAAGGGTCAATTAGTTCTACTCATGCAAAAGGTATTATTTGTTCTTTACCTAAAGTGCAAGAACTAGCAACAAATCAGGCCTGGTGAACTCGTTGCTGTGTGTATGGAGAGAACTTTAAAAATAGATATCAGCTGGTGATAGAGCCACAGTGGTGGCTTTTGTGTGTGTAAGGCTTGTGCCTTCATCCTTGAGCATGTGGAAAGGCAGCATTGCTGAGGAACACAGCTTGCTTAAATGGCCTCCTAGCTGCTTGTCACACAATGTCCTCCTGGGAAGCCATGGATGCATTCATGTAGGAAACATTGGATTTCACTTTTCTACTTGATTGGCTTTCTAATAGGATGAGAAACTGAGCAATGATCACAGAGCATGGAGATTTTATGCTCTGTTGCTTTGCCTGGAAGTAGACGTCGGCATTTTCTGCTGAAGTTTTACTTGTGAATAACTTATATGGATAAGATGGGTTGCTCCAAAGATTTTGGTTTGCTGTAGAAGAGATGCCACAGGCTCCTGTGTCTGCCTATTATGGGAATTTTAGCAGAAAAACTTAACTGTAGCTGAGGCCCTCTAATAAATAGCTGATGAGCTGTAATGGCTCCATATGAAATATATGAATTAGGGGATTTCCCCCCATGCTAGAACAGCCTGAGGCAGAATCACTTGCTGGAAAACTGGTCAACTGCAGGAGTCTGGATTGTATGGAAATACTGCTATCCTGTGCTGGCCTCCAAGTGGGTGCTTTTGTCTTATCCAATAATGTGGTGTTGATCTGTAGGACAGAAGTAGCTCAGGAGTATCTTGAAACTTCTCTATCTGGTTAACAGCTAATGAGCACAGTGCCTAAATGCATGACTCTTTATTCTTGTGCTGCCAGCTGCCACTGCAGGTCACTGCATAGGCAGTGCCTGGCTGATAAAAGGCTTTACTTGTGTCATTAGAAACAGCATCGAGAATAAGCTCTTTAGAAGTTTGGTTTTTTTCCTCCAATATCGTGAAGAGGAAAACAAAATGGGAAATCTCTTTCAGCTGGATCTACATACTCACCATGTAAGGTATTTACTGTTTGCAGTTGTGTAATCCTCATTCCCATATGAGGAGGAAAAGCAGACAAAAATGGGATGAGGCAAATGTGCTGGTAGAAGAGAGGCATTCAGAGTAAATGAAAAAAGACTTTCAAAAAACATTTCTAACTAGAAGAAGAAAGCAAATTCACTTTGCCAGAAAGTAATTTTGAAACCATAATTTCAAAACTAGAGTTGTTCTATTGTTTGACTCTCCTTTAGTCTCCCTTGGTGATTCAGCCCTTCCTGTGCCAAAGGCCACTTAACCTGGCATGTGGTGCGTGCTCTCCCTGGAAATGAGTGTATGAAACTGCACATTATGCTTTTCAGCAAGGCAGAGATATATGCAGATCACTTACGGAGGGGAGCTAAAGTTCACCTATCAAGCACCCCTCTGACCTTATGGAAATCTGCCTCATTTTCCTCTTTTCCTGTGTTTCTCTGCTCTGGTACAAGGAAGAGCAGTCTAACCCAGGAATCCTTCAGACTGGGAGCTCCTAAGCAAGGAGCTCAGCAACCACCTGGACTTTGCACTGCTACAAGCACAGAGCTGGCAAGAAAATTGCTGGGAGAGTGGAGGCACAGAGGTGTGAGTTACCTGCGTGTCCAGCTTTCCCCCTTCTGGCGCAGAGCATGTTTTAGTTGATGGGACTTTAGAGCCAGGGCTGATTGCAAAGCCTGGAGCCGTCTGAGGGGAAGGTGGCAGGTCTGGGGGTACTCAGCTTGGATGTGAGTTGTGACATTTGCTGGCTCAGGTCCCAGGAGTGCCCTGACTTGCTGAACCCTCGGGACCAGTGCTTTGATGATACCAATGCCAGCTTCAGGCGTGGTGGGCTGGGGAGAGTCCATGAGTTTCTACAGTGTTAAGGTTGTGACTTGAGCTGTATGTTTCAAAGTTTCAGGAGACAGGTTTCCAGGTAGTGTTCATCATCCGCCAAAGCTAGGAGTGAAGATGTGGTCATTTGCACCTGAGCTGCTTGCCTCAGCTGTCCTTGAAAACCTAAGAAGATACTATCAATCATTGACCCCTTAAGGATTTATCTCATCCTGAAGTAGATTTAATCATATAGATTAAAGTCTGTTTAAAGGGGGCTCTGATGATATTTCACAAGCAAATGTTTTTAGATAGGCAGGATGAATTGCATCTGAGGTGTCACATAGTGAGAGTAGATACAGGCTAATCCAAACTGAGGCATTTTGGAACATTACCACCCCCATGGAGAGAAAAGGAGGGAGTGAGGAAGAAGCTTTCTTATTTGTGTATCTTGGTGTCTTTGGCAGCTCTGCTTCTTGGATGAAACCAGTGGTTCTGTGTAATGCCTGCATTTGAGGGACCTGTGGATTCCCACCTCCTCAGGAGCAAAGGCAGCTCCATCTGCTGCTGTTTCAGGGTGGAATGAGGTATCCTGTGTAGTGCAGCCCTGCTCTGGCAATGTCCATCTGGTTATTGTAGCGATTCCCATGAAAGTGACACAGGTTTCCAGCAGGGCTGTTGTGCTTATTCCTTTAGTACATCTCCAAGTGGACAAGGGAAAGCTATGTCTAGAGCAGTGAGGCCTGAAAACTAACTGCAGGTCAAGCACTGCAGAATGCACATGCTTATTCATCAAAACTAATTTCCCTTTGAAATGTTTCATGAAGAAAAGCCAGGTAAGTTAACTTCTCCCCTTCTGGAATGCAAGTTAATTACAGGTACCTGTTTCCAGCTCAAGTCACCTCCTGAGATAAAAGGCTTTTGGGTGGGCTGCTTCTAACATCCTCCATAAAAACAAAGCATAGGGTGAAAAAACAGTAAAAGTCTATTTTTCTTTTCCATGTTCATGGCCACTCACCCTTGTGGCTTTTTCTCTTTGAGCTTGACTGGGAATAAAGGAGGACTTGAATCACTGCACAGCAAAATACCCTGGGGTCCTCTAACTGCACAAAAAGTTGTAAGATTTACTTTGATTCCTTTCTGTAAGAAAATTTAAAGCTGGAGCAGGCTTTTTTTCTTTTTCTTTTCTTGTCCTCTGCTCTCCTCCAGATTTTTCTCCTTGTCCTTCACTGTAACCTTGATTTAATCACGGTTAAGTCTGCCTTCATATAAATAGCAGATGCTTCTGGGACATTGTTATTGTGCTTTCCTGGTTGGCAGTGGTTTGGGCATCCCTGGCTGCAGTGTTGAGCAAGATAAAGCTGGCTAAGTAGGAAGCTGTGAAGGGCCTCTTGAATTTGATTTCCTGCAGCTTTACATCAAGGAAAGGGCCCTGATCACTCTTTCTGTAATTAAGGGAAATTACAAGGAAGGAGAAAAAAAGTCCTCCTCATCTCAGAACTGCCCCCACCCAGCAGCAGGATTTTTACATCCCTCCCTTGGCTGACAGGAGCCGATACTCCGCGGAGGCAAGCCTGCACAAACCCAGGGAATTGTGAATTCCGCCTGGCCTTATGGAATGTGTAACCCTCTGGGAGCCCACTGCCGGCAGGGACGGCAGCTGCTGCTGTTCCTGCTGCAAAGCCCAGGCAGCGCCGAACAGACGAGCTGAGCGTCATGGAGCTCCTGGAGACCTGAACTTCGTGCTCCCTGCTCCTGGCTTTATCACAGTCAGCCCAGCGCGTCGAGTAGCTGCGTGCAGAGAAGAAGATATCCTTTGCTTTGGTGCTCAGCAGAGAAAAAGGCTCCCTTGTCAGGGCGGTGGCGTGGGTGCTGAGCCCATAGCAGCTGTAGCAGTGCTCCTTAGGCACTTGTTTCCCAGGCACTGGGCTTCACCCTTGGCAGGGACTGGGAGGACTCATGGAGATTGGGGAGCATACAAATATGAATAGCAACAAAATGAATTCCCGTGAGGAGCACTGACTTGGTGGACTTTGCTTGTGAGGGCTAGGGCCAGAAGTTACACCCAGAGAGGTGCAGAAGAAGAAAGCAAACTGCAGCTCAGTTGTGGGTTGAGCCAAGCCTGATGCTGTCTGCTGAAAAGACAGAACTGAAGCACAAACTGCTATGAGGAGGTTCCTATTGCAAAATAAACCCCAGGAGAGATGGGAAAATGATCTTCTGCTCAGCACTGCCTCTCCCTCTGAGCACTTCAGTTTCTCCTGTTCAGCAGCCCACAACATCTGAGAGCAAAGACTGTTTCTGCAGAGGCAAGAGTTTATCAGGAGACGCAAAGAGCTTTCACCCATGGGATGGGCAACTATTGATTTTCTGCTGCTTTGAGAGCTGAGGAGGAAGCCTCTACAGCAAGCTGGCAGTGCACATGCCCAGACTGTGCCCTGAAATTTTGACCTGAAACTATCCTTGTTGGTCCTTTGCTCTGGCAAGCCACCCCTAAATGCTCCTAGCCACTGACCTGGAAGGTGGGGGGATGAAGAGCACCCTGATCTGAACCCAGCATCTTCCCAGGACCTCAAATCAATGCCCTGGGGAGGTGTTTCTTCCAAGGTCAGGCAGTTGACTGGCTGTTTCATACCCTGCATAACTCACTGGCACTGAAGGCTAAATATTTGGGTTTTGAATAGAGAATGATGTACTTGAGTTTCCTAAATGAGTCCAACAGCCAACAATATGTCCAGCATGCTCAGGCCTTGCTCATGATATGAACTCTACTCCAAATTTAGCTCTAATTTAATCAAAGTAAAATTCTCTCTGGGTAGTACATCAGAGGGAAAATGAAGTAGTGCAAGTTACTGAGAGTCTGTGATACCCCTCATGCAACCTCCCAGGAAGTCAAATATCATTCCTGCTCTCTGTGAAGTCAACAGGTTTGTAAAGAGGGCTGGATTAGATATTTTTTCTGCTGCTGTTCACTTTATGCAGGTATTCTCAAGCCTTGGCTTCAATGCCCTCTTCAAGTCAGAAGAATTTCTGGGAAGAACTTTGCAGCACTAGATGCAACTGTAGCCTTACTGTGAGGTTGAAAAGCCACACGGCTCTGTCCAGGCTCTTAGAGAAAGATGCTGTCATAGGTGGAATTTGGGTGCAAGTAACAAAACCAAATTATTTTTTAAAAAGACCCCAAATTTACATTATCTAGACAGTCCCATCTCTGAGATGGGAAACCCTTCTAGCAGAAAAAGGGCTCCATTGAGTTAAGAAAGATACACACACGCAGCTTTTGAAACTGCCAGTGTAACAGGCTAAGATGAACAGGCATACTTTGGAGTAGGGAGGAATGCTTTGTGTTGTCTTCTGGGACTGGCATGACCCTGGCATTGCCCTGGAAATCCTTCTGTCTAAATGTTGACTAAAGCTGTGGACTTTTGAGTGAAGAAATGGCAAGGGAAGGTTAAGAACTATCTTTGGAGAAAATCCCATGAGCTTGTAAAGCCTGTAGGTTGAGATAGAGGCATGTTAGGGTAGACTAGGCAGCCTGGAAGTGGAGGTTCAATAAAGAAAAGCTGAACTTGGATCTGAAAAGTTACAGATGCTTGGCTTGTAGGCAGAGGGAAGATGTCACTAGTGTGACAACACTCTGAAGATCTGGTGACAGGTGTGGGAGGGACACTTCTGAATGCAACCCAGATGTTCATGTCAGAGAGTGCCAAAAGCTCCCAGGCTTAGAAGTTATGGGGGATGTGAAGATGCTGGGGTGTACTCTGGCATCAGGTGATGGTGTGGGAAGTGGGTGTCCTTCACCCATAGCACCTGTGGTGCAAAAGAAGGCAGTGGCTCTGCCAAGGCTGCAGCAGTGCATCAACTGTGGAAAAGGCAGGAGCTGCACAACCCTGGCTTGCAAGAAATGGCAGAGGCAGCAGCAGGGGGTTGTGCAGTATGAATTATGTCCTGTGTCATATTATTATGAATTGGTAGCTTCTCTAAAACCTGTCCAATTCAAGGATGGCTTTGGCCAGTTTTTCTTCTCCCTCGCTCATCATCTTGGAAGAGGAAGGAAGAGTTTTTCTAATAAACATGAAATAGTAATTTCTTAATGTATGGAGTAAAGAACCATGTGTGTTCTGCATTTGCCACTAGCGTGAGGCAGACTTTTTTCCATACTGGCCATGAGACAGTAATTTCATACTGGCCATCAACTTGGTTGCCAAACAACAGCAGTATCTTGACAACTGCATGTGGACATTGTGGCTCAAGGGAGGGGAGCAACGAGGCTCTGATTTCTATTCTGAACTATTTTGTTTGTCCAGTCCCTTCTTTGTTGTTAGTTGACCTTTTTAAATTTAGCAGGGAAACAAAATGGAGCACTCTGTGGAAGCAACCCTGCATTCCCCAGCCGTCCCCTTGCAAGGACGTGGTGAGCCAAACCAAGCACTTTGCTCTCAAGGCTTTCATTGCTCTTATGCTTCCTGCCAGAGACGTCTTTCATTAGCAGCCAAAAACTGGTGCAAGGACAGCGCCAGCCCTGGGCCTTCTCTTCTGTGCACCTCTGTGTGTCTGGCAGGAGGCTGTTCAGTGAGTGCCTTGACAGCGGCGAAATGTGAAAGTAACTTTTGAGAAGATTTTGTGATCCTTAAAACCATGGGGTTGGTTCAGATGGAACTCACACCCACGTAACTCTCAACCTGGCATGTAGGGGGTGCTCTTATCGCTGGATGTGGGAGAAAAGGTGCCTGTACTGAGCAAAGTTGCTTTTCCAGTTCCTGCATGGATAATGGCTTCACCATTAAGTGCTGGAGAGGAGGAGCAGGCCAGAATGGGTGGAAGGCACAGCTATGTCCTGTGACCCCACCTTACTGTGGGGTCATGTTGAGAGGAACTGCCCCACTCACGTGAAGGACCACTATCAGTGCTAGGATGAGGTGGTTCGGGATGCAGCTTATGCAGCAGGAATACACACAAGGAATGGGGCAGTTGTACTGGCCCAGTGGCTCAGTGTATTGTAGGCCCTGATAGTTGCATTTTGGATTTGATAACTTGTGTAGCTGAGTTGTATACATGTTTCACCTCCTGCTTCTGGACAGGCAGAGAGACTCTCTGTCCCTTCCTCTTAAACCTCCAAGTTCTCATTTCACACTGTAAGCACTGACCAGTGAAAAGATGGAAAATGAGGTCCTTGTTTTAGAAGGGCCTTGATAGTATTAGCCAGCAGTAATATTTCCTTTTAATATGCTTAGAAGACTCTGAAAGCAAGAAAAAATAAGACCAAGCTGCCTTTTTTTATATAAAAAAGCTAGTAATTTTAATCATTTCAAAATTACTCTCTACAAGATAACAAACTGTAATATGGGGTTGCAATAAGGGTTCTCCTTTGGAAAGCACAAACTATCAACATAACCACTACATTTAGAAACATATTTTCACTTTCTAAGAATATACAGTGAAAAAGGTGGACAAGGAAATCCCAAATAATCCCAAATAATAATAGTACAAACCAGGTTCACACGAATTGCTTTTTGGCAACCAGTTATAGGTTACAAAATCCCAACTGCCCTTTCAGGATGTTACACCAGGACAAGTCTTGGAGCCAATCCTGAGCCAGTTGAGATTGTGCTGGCTTCCACTGAGCTCCCAGGAATGTTCTACACTCTGGAAGGTTATGGTAGTGAAGAGCCGTCTTTGCTTTAAGACAATACATTAAGGCTGCAGGGTTTCATACACTGCTGAAATGGTTCTGTTACCTAAGACAACAAGCCCCATTTCAATAAGGCATATTTGGCTACAAAATGGGAAAGTCAGGAGTCAGGCAGAAGTGAGAAGTGCCTGTTTTCCAGGTGCTACTGATCTCACGACCACACAGTTACCAGTGATCCAGGGAACGCTCTGAACACATTAATGTGGGACTACCTTAAATTTTAAGAACCGTAGTGTTTCTGCTTTAAAAAGTTGCCAGAATCACCTGGAATTTTCCTGAGCTACTGCTCACTTTGAAGCACAGCTTTTAGGCTGGAGACTGCAGGCAAATGGTGTTCTGTGACTTATTTTTAGGGGATTCACAGAAAGCAATGATGGCAAATAAGCTGATATGGGTTTTGGAGTGAACAGCATACATGAAATTTCTAAAGGAGCTTACCACTCTGCTAACAATTTTAAGGGTCCACACTGAAGATTACTAGGTGGGACTGTGCGTCCTTACTGATGGAATGGTCCCATTAAAACAGGACATCATTTTTGGCAACAGTGTAAGTGCAGAGAAGACCAACACCTACGCAACAGAATTCCAGAAAAACAGCCCAGTAATTGAATAGAAGTCAGAAATGCAACAGAAGCAACTGTTTCCCAATAACATGTCCTAGAAAATTAAGTGCTATTTCTTCATTAAATTGTGTATATGCTATAGAGATGTTTTAATACCTGTTATTTCACATTAAGCTTTTCTTTTCTTTCCATATGAAATACACTTTGTATGTTAATCCTTCTGAAAGGGATTGGTATTTTGAAGCATTGCTCATCCACAGCCTCAAAGATGAGCCCAATGGATCCTGAGATGCCCTTAGGATAACTCTGAGTTCATAAACAATAAGGCTTTCAAGCCTGACTGTTAAATTAAATTGCCAATGCAAGGACATACAAAGTAAACATGTATGAAATTACATTGCTGGGAATCCATCCATGGTTTTGAAATCCCATGTTGCACAGTTATTAGAAACAGCGAAATCTGAATGCCAAAAGATATTAAATATATACAATTCTGCCTTCCTCCTTTGAAGGTCCTGTTTCTCACATGGCCTAAAAATGCTTTTCTCCCAAATGCTGTATGCCTTGCTTGATATGTTGCTCATTGCAGCTGTGCATCTACGTTGGTCAGAATGACCAAATGTTTTATGCAATGAAATAACATCAAGAGGAGATAAACTTCACAGAATTAAACTATAGAAAGTAATTTCTAAGAAGGGAATGGAGTTCTATGAGAACCATTACACTTGCTTCATGGATTGCTACAAGTAGGTTTCACAACCAAGTCCATGCACCAGCATTAAGATCAAATGAAACAAAAAAAAGAGTGCAGCATCCAGTTAACAAATATGCTGAGAAAACAGGCTGAATATACAAAAGATATGCGCTGTTTACCTGATACGTAATTTTTAAGGTGCTTAATTGATGTTTTAGGGAAGGTAGCAACATATACATATATGCTGTGTATACAAATCTAAATGTGTATAAGAAACATAATACAGAACCAGACAATACTCCCAGATCCCTGATTTAATTAGACTCTCTAATGCATAAGAATGTATTTAAAATATTTAATAAAAAATATCTAAAAAAAGATAACATTTACATAAAAATAGCTCCAGTTTGTCTGCTCAGAAGAGCAGCTTTGCTGCTCACGGATTGGATTCTGCTGGGTTTTCATAAGGATGCCATTTGGACCAGCGAGAGTTTGAACAACTGTGCATGATGAGAGAGCTCCGTTACTCGGTCCACCATCCTCTGCAGGGATGCTGTGTTGGGGTAACTCAAGGCAGCCCCCTTGGTGGCCAGAACAACGCTCTTGAGCAGTTCACAGAGCTGGTTGCTGGAGTTCATCACCCTGTTGCACATGTCCTGAGTCGTCATTTGTCTCGCGAGTGTGTCCCCAATGAACACGAGTTTGTGAGCGCTCAAAATGATGAATTTGCTGTGCGCCACGAAGATCCGGGGGGGCTGAGAAGAGTTGACACAACTGAAGAAGGCATCGATGGCGTTTAGGAGGGAGTTGAAGTGAGTCTCGCACTGGTCGGCGTAGAACAAAAGCAGGCGGCTGTCATGGGAGGTCTGGAGGGCCTGCGGAGGCTTCCACTTGGAGATGTCGTTCTCTACTGGCTTTGTGATCTCTTGCTCCAGACGTTGAAACTGATTGATCTGAAAGGAAAAACCAAAGCTCCCATCAGCCAGTACTCCTGTAAAATGCTGTTACGTATTATGATTTCACTTTGTGCCCTGGAACACCCCTGGGTATCCTACATTGACCTTATGTTAAATAAAAAGTAACAGTATGTTTTCTAGGATCGAGTGCTTTGATTACTGTAAATCCAAACATGCAGCATTCAGAAGGGAGAAACATCTAAAATACCTCATTTGCATCAAAAAACCCAACAACCCAAACTCCTGAATTTACAGGCTGTTGCTCATTTGGAGTATTCTGAAATCACAAGTGAGAGAGATGGATCCAAGTGGCAATGACTCCTACACAACCTTCAGAAAGCTGTCATCTCTGTGGGATTTTGAGATGAAAACCCTTTAACTCTCACCTCCTCATTGCGTGTACAATTTTATGCCATATGATATGGCAACAACATATTGAAGAATTAATATCGGGGAAAAGCGACAGCCCTCGATCTTGTGAACCAACTTTTTTTAGCACTAAAAGTGATGTTCAGCACAATATTTAAGCTGATGGTGTTGATGTTCACTGAACACATGTGAGGGTGGACATGTATTCAGTATGGTCCAATGATTAAGGCCCTGGATGGTGGGTCAGGAAAACCAAGTTTGTGACCAACCTGCTGTGAGACATCACAGAAGCTTGTTTCTCTTCCATGGTGAACTTTTAGAGTTTTTAAATTCTTTGCTTTTTATTATTTGTATCCTTTGCACACTGCTAAGGGAAGGGCCCCTCCTGTTCTATTTGACCAGTGCTCCTTATGTGTGAGGAATGCTGCATTTCAGGGCAATTATACACCTGGGAGAACATACCTGATGGTGCTCTAGCTCCATTTTGCTCTGCTTGATGATATTTTCTTTCTCCAGAAGCTCCTTCTGTTGCCTTTCAAACTCTTCTTTCCCCTGTTTTGCATAACATAAGAGATTGTTAATCAAAACTGCTCCTGAGCTAAATGGCAGCTCACAGGTCAAGAAAGGGGCTGCTTTGTATTGAGGCTTTTTCACTGGTAGTGCCTCACCAAGAGTACAGAAGATTAAAGGATAGTGTGGCAGAGCAAAAGGCTATAACTATTACAGCTAGTAACAGTTAGTAATAGTAATCCAACAGTCCTATTTGACAGGAAGTAATCACCCTCGAATGTGCATTAGCGTGGCAATCAATTGCTGCTTTCCCACAAGAAGCATCTACAAAAACCGCAGACAATTCCCACATGGCCTCATGCAGAACAAGGAGTTGGGTTTACCCACCTGCAGGTGAACATAATCATAGTCATCCATCCAGCTCTTTTCCGAGCCTTCGCTGGTGGCATTGTAAGGGTGCTGGCCTTTACTCAGGAGCGGGGGAAGGGAGCTGCAGTGGTTCTGTGCTTTTTCTCCATGATGCTGCATCTGAGGACTGTCATACACACAGTCAGGAGCGTTCATTATATTCTCTGGTATGCTTTTGAAATGGGAGCTGCCCAGTGCCTGTTTGAAGAGCAGCTCTGCATTGACACTGATAGTGGTGGTCAGCTGCTTGGCATCGTCCGGGACTGTCCTTGCCACCATGACAAACCGATCCAGGTCATCGCACTTGTTCTGCACTCTGTTGACAGCTAGGACGTTCAAAGACCAGCTGTAGCTGTTCAAGTCATGACTGGTTTGGGTAAGGATCTGGTGAGAGTCCTCCAGCCTTTGCACCTCCCTCCTCATTTTGTTGAGGAGGCTGAACTCAGACAGGCAGGAAGCATTGGCTGCTGATCCTTTGGCAAACTGGAGGTATTCCAACAGTGACTGCTCTACCTTATCCACGGCAGCGTGAATTTCATTGATGTGTTTCTCCATATATCCATAGGACCGCCAGTCTGGTGCAATGAAGGCTGTGAGGTGATTGACAGATGCCTCCACCATCTGCTGGAGGTGATAAAGCCTCTCTATAGCAGTGTCTGGATCAAGGATTAGTCTTTTGTCCTGTGCAGTTGATGCTGAATGAGAAGAGTCTTTTGATGTCGTTGACGATGTGGACATGTTACTCCTCGTGCTTCCTGTGCTGGAGAAAGACAACCTATTCATCCCATCAGTCACATCCTGTAAGCCTTTATT
The DNA here is from genome assembly GCA_013401135.1 of Cettia cetti. Taxonomy (NCBI): domain Eukaryota; kingdom Metazoa; phylum Chordata; class Aves; order Passeriformes; family Sylviidae; genus Cettia; species Cettia cetti. The sequence goes on from VZUI01089423.1 coordinate 31,313, forward strand.
ATCTTGGAGGACTGGTGGTGGCACATCATAGACACCTTCTCTTCCTTCTGCCATGGGACTCTCATTGAGTCCTGCCTGTTGTCCTGGGAATGCAATTCCCCTCGGGGTATCATAAACATCTTTCTCAGGTGCAATTTGCTGTCCAAGAAAATGGTTTTGATGGTTTGTAGGGATGTCATATACACTCTGTGTCTGTGGCATTCCACCTGGCAATAATAATAGGCTCTCAGGAGAAAATCTATTAAGTTCTTTTCCAGTTGCTTTGGTGATCGGAGGAGGAATATCATACACTCCTTCTGGTCTTATACTGTGCCTCACTGGAGATGAAAAATCCTGAAAGTTTTCCCTCAGGGCTGTATCATCTTGGCATGCAGATGGAGGTGCAGCATAGACCTGAATCACAGAAAACAAAACATGAAACCTTTGACTAGAATAATGAAATATTTACTATCTTCCATTGGGGATGGAAGATCTGCTATTGACTTTCCAAGAGTCAGCTACTTATCTTAAGTTTGACTGAGAGTCAGTTTTAATATCTCACTTTTTACCACTCATCTCGATGTGAATTCGCATAAGTAGCAAAATCCAAAAAGGCAGCATGCTGCCACGAAGATAATATAAGTCTAATTATCAATTTATAGTTCATAACCTTAATTTTGATGCAGTGCTTCACTTCACCTGTTCTAACAGTTTAAAAACCTATGGAAGTTTTTAAAGTACTGAATCTCCTTTTCCTTCAGGATCATACATGAACCCTTGTTAGAACATGTCTTTGGCCACACATAAAAATACAGGATCTTGTGGAAACAGAGTAATGCTTACCCCTTTGGTAGGTGGTATGTCATACACTCCTAAAACTTTTGCTTCTCCCATGGGAACTGGAAGTGCAGGCCCCTTAACTGATGTGGGGGGAATGTCATATATCTGAAGAAAGAATAAATTGATTACAGAAACAAGTCACCTCAGGGAAAGCTCTGCTATTAGACGAATTTTCACAGTTTCTGTGTTTCCTCTCAGAAAGTTTGAATGTGACCAGAACTCTTCAGGGTTTTTTTCGTATGGGAGAACGTCTTGGATTTGTGGAGCATTTGGGACAGTTAGGAGGAAATGTACTTTGCTAGGTCTCCTCTGGGCAATGGTGTGGAAAGATGAAGTCATGGCTGACTTCCCTCCTGAGAGGTAAATCAGGGCCAGTCTATTAGAGACAGCTCTTGGGCTGAACAGGGGAGCACATGTGAGCAGAATTGATCACACCCTTATATTCAGGGTGGCTGAGTTCCAGGTCCTGCCAGCATCCACTCTACAAGTCTGCGGACCTGGGGACTGACTGCTCAGGGTGCTCCCCAGAAGAAAGACACATTTCAAGTGACCATGTCTTCAGCGACATGGTACGGTCAATAGGTGGTGAAAACAGCTCCCTGCATAGCAGCTGTTCATCTAGGCGATAATTTTACCCTTACTGAGTGAATTACTGTCAACTATGCAACAACAAAGTACAGGGGAAAAAAATGTTCCCAGGCAGCAAGTTTATTCTGTTTAGATATACTCTTTGATCAAAACAGAGAGAACAAATGGGACTTTTGCGTTTGGTGTGCTGCCAAATCTTAGTCAACATCAAATAAAACTTTGAAATACGTCTGTGATCTGTGAATAAGACACAGCATCTAATTAAAACATATTTTCTCTCTGAAATGAGAGAACTTGCCTTGTTCATAAAAGTCTGGTAGAAATTCATCACCTTTTGTGCTCTGTCAGCCCTGTTGGCACTTTTATTGGTACCTACCCCTTGGAGAGGGCGAACCGGGGGGATATCGTAGGCATCCTTCTGGTGCTTGGAAGGGAATTCATAAACATAACCTTGTCCTGACCTGACTGGTGTTATTACCTGTGGGTAAAGGAAAAAGAGGAAATGTTAAGTCTCTGAGGATCTTGGCATGTTCTCTCTGTAACTGCACAAGGTATAAACAATCCAGCCCTGTTAACATTCATGCTTCATTGGCAATGTCAGTAACCAGTCTGCATACCCTTCTGAGAGCTGAACACCCTAAAATCAGTGTTAGTAGCTACAAATGCACTGGGTTTTTTTCTTACCAGGCCAGCCCTGACATGACTGCTAGTGCTCTACACTGTCTTCTATTTGTCAAGCACAGACTGTGCAGGTCTGCGAGCTTGGTCCTTTCTTCCTATTGAGCTCCCATTAGCACAGACCACAGGAGGTGATGGCTGCACCACCCACTCGCTGAGATCTGGGCTGTGTACACTGATCCTACTGGGTGTGAGTGCCCCCACTCACTGTCAGAGCCTTAAAATACTATGCTTAGGCTCTGGGAGTCTACATCTTTGCTTGTTAGAGGTATTTCCCACCTACTCCAGCAGGACTCTGTGTGTTGCTGTGCTTCATAGCACATCATCCTGGAAAACTGAGTGTGAGTTGTGGCTTTGGAAACTCTTTACATAGAAATGCCATGCTTAAACCTTCCAAAGCAGGACATTCAATTTTTCTGTCTCTGCTTGGTTTTTCTGTTAGTGGTCAAGAGATGGGAAATGTCAAACCATTCTTGAAGTATATAATGCAATAACAGCCTCTGAAAAACAAGAAAGCTTAGAATTTACTTTTTTTGACTTTTGTAAACCATTAACTACCATAATGACTGCAAATAAAATCTGATAAAAAAATAAATGCCTTAAGTCTTGGACAGCATCTGCACAGCCAATTTTTAGTACAGTGTGGTATAAAAGAAATGTTACCTAACCCCAAAAGAGGACTGGGTTTGTAGTGGAAATGCTGACATCTTAACCTCTGCTGGTGCTATTTAGCTCTAAGAAAAAAATAAAAATACTGTAACCCAAAAGCACAAAATGGCAAATGACATAGGCTCATATAAGATGTGGCTTTGTACTCAGCTGGGGAAAATTTTATACCAGAGCTACCCAACTCTCCTTAGAAATGTATGTGAGACATACCAACAGCATTTCTACCTAAATGCTCAGTAAGGAACCCATGGCAGTTTTTGCTGTAAGGAATCCTTGCATCCTGGCTGGATTTCACAGCGAGTTTTTCTTGAATGAGGTCTTCAGGAAAAGCCCCTCATGCCAACCCCCTACCTCTTCTCTGCTATGTTAACAACACAGGCTTTCCTTCTTTTCCCTTGCCTCCCAGATTGGGCTGTGTAGTCTCTGTCCCTGTATCATGAAACAATCACTGGATTCCCCCCAGGGCGGGTGCCTTGCCAGCACGAGTACAGCTCTGATTCAGCGAGTAGCTCAAGGCAGCACCAGGCCCTGCCCTGGCTGCATGGGCCTTGGGGAAAGGAGGAACAGTCACGCCTGGCAGGTGGGGGAAGACCACGGCTTTTGCAAGTGCTTTTCCTTGAATTAGCATCAGCATTAGCACTGGAACTGGAAGTGACAGTCTCCAGAGAGCTGTGTATGAGAGAACTCCTGCTCAGTTGGGCATGTGGCCAATAGGGCTCACATACGTAGGAGGGGTTTTTTAAGAATCTAAAAATGTAACATTTATGGCAGGCCATTCCTGTCCCACAGTCACCTACTGCATTGTAAATGGTATCTATGGGCAAAACTTTTAAGGAAGTTCTTTCTGAAGTTACTAGAAGCTTCCCATAATGGGTCACTCCAGACAGTATCCCTCCCAGGCCACTCTTAAGTAATACTGGGATTATTCTGTTTGCTAGAGAAAATTCTAACTTGTATCAATATCACTTCTTCATGCTTTTTCTCCCAGTGAGAGCTAGTGACCAGACTAGAATAGTTTGCCATATATATTTTGCATCCTTTTCTCCCCTCAGCTGTGTACTGCCAGTCAAATGCTTCCTACCCAAGTCAAGAACAGAAGTATTTGTTTTTAAGCCATGTTTACTCAGAGGTTCCTTCCAAGGACTCCAAAATTACAACCATGGAATTGCTTCAGTGAGTCATTTGGTGTGTTAAAAGTGATCCTCTGGGAGAACTGACAGTGTATAGTAAAAAACAAAGGGCTGTTTCTTGGGTACCCATCTCCACCAGCCCTTCTGCTGCTGTGAACACTGTGGCATTAGGCTGCTTGCTGGGAAACTGCTTGATCATCCCAGAGAAAAGAAAGAACAGGGTGTCCATGGTGGGCAGCCAGAGGCCCCACGCAGTGCTGAAGAAGGAATGGCGCACTGCTGCAGTTTGCCTCTGCTTCATGTGCTGCTTGTTGCCTAGATGGACAATGCAGGATGTGTCAGGCTCCAAAAACACAGATATTGGTTGCTCAGTGGGAAATTTTTATACCCACTTGCTCAGTTTTGTTCTACACCAGAAACTGAACGACTGAACTCCTTCAGGATAAAATGAGGCTCAGGGGAGACCTTATCACTCTCTACAGCTCCCTGAGGGGTGGTTGTAGCCAGGTGGGGGTTGGTCTCTTCTTCCAGGCAATGACTGACAGAACAAGATGACACAGTCTTAAGCTGTGCCAGGGGAAGTTTAAGTTAGACTGCAGAAAAAAATTCTCCACTGAAAGAGTGATTGGGCACTGGAATCGTCTGCCCAGGGAGGTGGTGGAGTCACTGTCCCTGGATATTTTCAAAAAGACTGGATGTGGCACTTCGTGCCATGGTTTAACTGATAAGGAGGTGTTAGGTCACAGGTTTGACTTACTGATCTCAAAGGTCTTTTCCAACACAGTTCATTCTGTGATTCTGTGATAAAAGATACCACACTCTCTTCTTGCTCAGAGAATTGATCTCCATGAACAAAATCACAGGCCTCTAATATATAAAAGAGAGTTGATCCAAGCAGCATGGGTAATAAGGCATAGAATCACAGAAGGCTGGAAAAGCCCTTTAGGATCACCGTGTCCAACCATAAACCCAGCACTGCCAAGTCCACCACTAAGCCATGTCCCTAAGCAGACAGAAGTAAAACCACTTGTTCTTCTTACAGGTAAACATGGTATTTTGCTTTTGTAACAAGAAGCCCTGGTCACAAAGCAGATGATACCCTTGCACCATGGAGCCTGGAACATGCATAGAAGAGAAGCTTGCACATGCCCAGTACTTGCAGAGAAATTCTCCATCACTTTGCATACAGGAGTTTCATGCAGCTGCAGTTACTCTTGTACCTCATCTCTAGAGGCCTTTCCCACTTTTCAAAAAATCCTGACATATCAGATGCCATATGAAAGATTTACAGTACTTCAAGGCCGCTGGTTTTTTTTTTTTTTTACTGTGCTGTGACACAATCCTAAAAAGCTACATTAAAGCTAGATGGACCACACAAAGGAAGCCAGTTTCACTCAGCACTACAGGACTTATCATCTAGACACTTCTGCTCTTTCCTAGACCTGAAGCAGTGGTCAGCAGTGTCACTCCTTTATTTGGTTGAAACAAAACCCTGCTCTGGGTGTGTCTAGCTATTTTCAAAGAAAGTGAGAGGTTAGAGCACAAAATTCTTGATTCTGGGTATTCATAAGTAAAGTCTGCCTGCAAGTGCAACTGCAGACAGAAGACCTGGGCAGTGTGCAGGGCTGGGTTTAGCAGTGCGCTCTACTTGCAGTGGCATTTATTTTCCAAATAAAAATGCATCAGATGCTTTTATGTCTGCTCCTCTTTAGGCTTTCCAAAAAGATATATGAAAGGCAGAAAATATGACTTTAAGAAACCCAGCAACAACCCAGGTTTGCTGATAACACGAAAGATAGCTTTTTTCTCCCAGTGACGGGTATATTTTCCTGCATGGAGGATTATTATCCAGTAACAACATGTCATGAGCAATCTCACAACAAAATCCCCTGCAGATGATAATCTGGTCTGCACTGAGTACAAGAATGTTTCCTGTTGTACCTCCACTCTTCTTTCCTTCCAATGCTTTTCATTAAGCTAAAAATGCTCTAGACTGCTTATTCCTGGTCAATTCAGAACAGAAGCAGCTCATCACCAAAGCTTATCTTGAATAAACATTTTGTAACAGTAATTAAAAGAATGCCCACACTAGTTGACAAAGAGAAAATGTAGGGCATTTGTTCTTACTCTCATGACCTCACACGGGACATCAGGACATGGGGTTGCACTGCTTCTTCTGTCTGAGGAAGAGAGGAGTAGCTGGGCAGATGAAGTACGAAAGATACCAAACCCAGTCAGAAGTAACTTTTGATTTTGGATATTTACCCATAAATATATTAAATTAACTTGCTGCTTCTGAATGGGATGCTCAGCCCTCCCAATGCCTTGTTGAACAATTTTTTATGGTTTTATTTTTGACAGTAGTTTACTTTTGAGGATGAATTCAGAAGGAAGGAGGTGACTGCAAAGGAAATGTTCCACATTACCCCACTTCTAGAACAGGGATAGCAACCTTTTCTGGCACTCACAGATTTATTTTCTAACAAATGTCATTGCACTTCATACCTCATGAGGATTATTTTTTCCTTTTACCTCTTCTCTTTTAAGAATGCTTGTGGTCATCCAAGTATAAAAAAATAATCCTGCATTTCAAACCAGCAATTTTCCTTGTTTACGTGTTGAAGGAAACAGATGGTGTTCCCACAAACTATCTAGCCCAACATTCTCAAAACACTGCTAACCACTTAATCCGTGCAGAGCAACTAACAGCTTTGGCTCTGGTGAAACATGTAATGAGCCTTCAAACTTTCAGTACTGCAAAACAAAGACAACTGAGCAGAAAGTTATTTCTATTCTTGCTGAAGACCACGCTCTTCCAAAAGCAATTACTTGGGCCTTTTCCATGCCAATGGCATGCCCCTAACCAAGAAAACAGAGCTGAATGTGCATGTACTTAACAAAATATCCAGTCCTGTGGTTCATTAAATCCTGCTTTCCTAAATATAGGGGGGGTAAAACCAACATTCTATTTCTTCCAGGATTAAAATGCATGTTAGGCTGCAACAGAGAACATTCCTAACTACGGCAACAAGAAGACCATTCTCATGCTTACAGCAGATACACAACACTGTAGTTTACATTGTTTCACAAGGACAAAGAGCAAATAAACCTACTGAAGCAAACAAAATTACTCTGAATTTATAGTGGTACTGTGGAGGGCAGAATTTGGCCTGTTCTCATGAACTGCGATTTCTGATATGAGGAATGATGGGAAATAAGTGAGTTTGACAGGTGACAGAACTGAACAGGGGTATGTTGCACCTCTGCAACACCTTGCCCCACCCAAACCATAGGCGGAGGGGAGCTAAAAAGGGCAACTTGGTATTTCCTAGTATGGCCTCTCAACCCTGAGAGCCCACTGATGCCTGCTGACTGTTTTTTAAACAGATTTTAAATAGTGCTTTTTGAAGGTGGAAAAAAAGAGGCATATATTTTAAATGAGGACAAAGAACTGTATTAAAACATATTTCACCCCACGATGCTCTCCTCTTCATCCCACGGGCAGGGTTCAGCAGCTGATGAGCTACTGCTACCCTGGGAACAGTTCTGCCCTGGAGGAGGCCAAGTGGTGATGCATGAAAGGGGGCTGGCATAAAGCCTGGATGTGGGAAAAACGAATCAAAGTGTAAGGAAAAAAAAAAGTCATATCTGTTTACCGTTGGAAATTATTTCTTTAAATTTACTATGAAGCTCTAATTGTTAAAATGCTGTTGCTGACACCCCTAAGTGGATATATGACAGCCACCTGGGCTCTCTTAGGCTTGTAACAAGCATAAAATAGACAAAGAGAATACAGGGAAATATCAGAGAGAATTAAGGGGGGAAAATTCCCTATTCTCTTGAACTCCTAAACTTTTGCAAGGCAGTGGCAGGAGCCATTGACTGATGTCAGATCAGACCTCTTGGCCCTTCTTTCTGTTCTGCTGCATGTACTTAGTAAGTCATCTGTGTCTCTTTAAATGTTTTGAGGGGTTTTTTTTTCCTCTTGGGAAATGTTCAGTGGCTAAGTTGAACTGCAGAAAGGTTAGGTTGAAAAACAGAGTCTCTAAGGTAATTTGGATATTTGAAAGAACCTGGCTAGCTGGCTAAAAATCTTGTCATTTTTACAAAAAGCACACAGTGTTTCCACTCATGTCTTCTGGAAACTGTAACAGGATTTCCAGTGACTGATAATAAATTTCCTGACAGTAATACCTACTGTATCACTTTCTGTTGCCTGCTCTGAAAAAAACCAAGCAATCATGTTTTTATATATCTAGTTGCAATATAAAATAACACACAGTGTGTTTCCCTGCTGCCAACTAGTAAAGGTTTCCATGTGCTAGGTATATTCTTGTCAATGTTTGGGTTTGTAAGTTGCTATAGGTCTTAGATTATGAACTCACAACACTTTATTTTAATCCAAATAATGTATGAACATTGGGCCACTATAAAATATTTTGGTAGTATTTTCTGCCAAGACTGAGCTGATGGAGAGCTTTGATCAAGTCTCACAAGCTGGAAGAGCGGGGGGAAGTCTGTAGAGGCATTTCTTCTGATGCACTGGACTTGTAGCTCAACTAAGAGCTGTGTCTAGTGCTAAGGCCCACCTGTCTCTGCCAGGCAAGAGGAAATTGACAGAAATGACTGCATCGATTTTCTGGGCTGATGAAGTTACCAGCCTTGGTGCACGGCAGAAAGAAATGCGGCACCAAGGCACGTTGTGACACCTCTGCTTATCTTTGAGGGGGTGAGATTTCTTAGAATATTCAGATGTGTGAAGATAACAACACATGACAAATACTACCCTGATACAGAATGAATTTATTTCTTGATGCTGCTTTTATCTTCAAAAAACCTGCTTATTTTCTCCTACACTTTATCTCCAAGACCTACACTTATGAAGATTCTGCTGTAAATGCTCTCAAAAGCTAAAACAGGTCCAGATGTCTTTTATTCATGGTGTGTTAAATTAAAAATGCTTAACTCTGCAGGCTCAGGCATTTAAACAGAAACTTTTAAATGTGTCTATGAAGTGCCTCACCGGTAGATGCCCAGTCTTAAAAAAGGCCCTTGTGGTATTATCATGTAAACAACAGTATGTAATGAAAATGGGTGTTAAAATTTTGAGGTTGTATTATTTCAACAAGACTTCTACAAATTTTGGGTTGTGAGTCTTGAAGATATACAGCAGAAGTTGTGAAATAAATTTAAGATAAAATATGTGACATCACAACTTCTTTGCAACCAACTGCTAGCCTAATCCTGAACATATAAACTCCTGGTGTGACCTCTTCCATTAATCAGTACACAAAAGCAGGGTCATTACACTATTTTTTCAATTTTGTATTTTTCCTAAATCTGAAGTGCAGGTTTATTGTCTTTCCAAACAATTTCTTTTTTAAAAACTGTGTGTAGTTACATAAATGTCTTAAGCTCTGAGTAGTATAAAACGACAGGGCTGTATAAAGTGTGGTGTAATAGTGCTGAACTTACATTAGCTGTAGCTTTAGATGATAGTGTTGAATTTTTTCTCACTGACGTCCATGATTGCAAACTAAATGCAGATAAAAAAGTGTGCATCTCCAGATCTTACCTAATGAGCTGTACAAAGCACAAAAAAAGAGTTCAACAGCTTTGTCACTGGCGAGATTTGACTGGGTATTTTTTTTTTCTTTATTTTATGATGTTTTCGTGACATGATCCTGCTCCCTCTCACATCAGCTCTAGGGCTTGCTGCCAGTTGTGTTATTAGCAACATTTCTGCTTGCTTCAGTGGAACAGGCTGGGTGCTGGCTAGCCTTGAATTGCAAGGCTGACTGGGAAGGGGTATTTCCAAGATTCTGGTAAGAGTCCTTCTTGCTTACAAACTGCAATTAAAGACAGTCAAACCAACACTTCTGAGAATGTCTCATTTTTGAGAGGAGAGGAAGAGAAGAAGAGAGATGAGCAAATCATACCATTACTATTAAATTGTCAGCATTTTTAGGTGGAGTGTGAAGAGGATAATTGTCCAACATTCTTGATAAGAGTTTTAGCAGTGTCATGTCATCTCCATAACAATTACTCATATTTAGGCAGACAGAGACATCATCATTTTTGCATTCATTGGCCAACAGAGCTAAAAAGCTGATGTGTTACAGGACTGGTGATAGAACAGGCATGTACTCTGAAATAATGTCTATGGATGGGTCCTACAGAGAAAGAATCCCCCCGATTATTGTGTGATAAGTTTTATTGGAGAAATATGCATGTCTGCTAAAGCATTCTCTGGAAAACTGTGATTAAATCTGAGCTGCAGTTTTGATAAATGAAAAGTATGTGGCACAACACAGCACCTCAGCATTTGGATCTCTTGTCCATGATAAGAAAGAGTATCTTGCTTTGGCCGCCCCAGTCTGTCTAGTCTCCTCACTTTAAAAAGGTTGTCACATGAAGAACCAATTGCAAACCACTGCTTGTTTTCTGTGCTTGTAATACTATGACTGTCTCTTTTCAAAGACAGAAGCCCAAATTTAGGGGAAGTTTGGCAGAGGAGAAGAAATAAAGAAAAAGGATGAGGTGTTAAGACAGGTAGGACAGAGAGTGTCTTCTTGTGAATGACATGAAATCCTAAAGGCTCACAAACAGAAACCAGTTTGGTTCCATTCATACAAATAATTTTAATTGTTCTTAGGTGCTTCATCTTTTTTCTGTTATTTCTTTCCTCCTATATCAAATTTCTAGACTGGGGGAGGGGATGGGGGGAGCTTCATTTGGGAATTGTTGTAACAGGGTATTTCCATGACTTCTTGTTTCCCTTCCTTTAAGACATTTCTCAGAAGAGATCCTTCCCTGTCAACAACTTCAGTTTTTGTGAATCGGCATTTCCCAGTGGGCAAAAAAATGGCTGAGACGAAGCATTGCAAGAGAGTTTCAATTCTACAAGGGTGTTCTCACAGGTACACTTGGGCAGAAACAATGGAAGTGCCCCTAAATCATTTAAGTTGGGAAGTACACTGCTCTGAGAGAGAGAGGCAAATAAAACCTTCCATGAGGAAGAAGCTTGATTTGATTTGATTTGATTTGACTTGATTTGACTTGATTTGATTTGATTTGTAGAGGTTCTTTGGCTCACGAGCTGTATTGGCTCCATTTCTGTACGGGTATCTCAGGGCAGATGTACAGACAAGTGCTTCTAGTAAGTGTGTTTAGATTAGCACAGCTTGCTTTGGCAAGTTTATGGAAGGCATAGACACCTTTTAAACAGATATAAACTCCATCCTAAATTGTTTGTTGCATCTGTACAGTAATTATACCAGACCTCTGATTGTGCATGTGTAAAAATTGTGATGATAAGACCCATTGGGAATATATTACTGTCTTTTAAGGATTGGGGAGGGACTGACATATGGAAGGTTCCTGTCTCCTAGGAACTTAACTACCTTAATTTCACTTTGCTCCCACTTTAACAGTCTGGGGAGAAAGATTAATTTAGACTCATTAAAAAAAAAAAAAGCTATACTGCCACTGGTATATAAAAAAAGAAAAATTGAAATGTTTCATGCAAACATATGGAATGATGATATTCTGATGCTAATTAGTCATCCTCCAAATCAAAAATCTAAAAAATCATAGAATGTCTGCCAAGACTTTAGATTTCACTAGAACTGTATTTTCTGATGGCCAGCAACCTGCCTTCATCTACCCACTTCCTATCTCCAGAAACCACACTTCTTCCTTATGATGAGATTCACTTTCTGAATAATCAGTTTTCCACTCATGTGGATTTTTTTTTTCTAAAATGCTCTGTTGCTATGCTCAGTTTTTAGTACTTGGAGGGCAATTTAGATTACTCAAATTTGGTGTTTTGTTTCAGACATAACCAAAGGTTTAGTTAGGTCTCTAACCACCAAGAAAGAGCCCATAAGCTTGCATTTTTATTTTATTATCACTATTACTATTGTTTTACTATTTTTAGCAAAGGTTTGATCACGCTCTTGTGCAGACAGATTTGTGTCCCTGGAGACTTCAGTTATTGGATGAGATTGCAGGACTGGCCTTTTTTTCTGATACTCCAGGGGGAAAATGCAGGCCTCTGGTCTACAAACAGAACTGATGAAAAAGAGCCCTGTGCTCAGGGAGGAACAGGGAGTAATGCTGAGCTCATATATTTGCTCAGCCTAATAAAATGCAGTCTTTTTCTAGAAATACTTCTCTACAAATCACATCAGTGACTAACTACTGCTTACTCTGCCTTATGGATGAGGGATTAACTGCACTGCCTTTTTATCAGTAAAATGGTTGTTCTCCTATTAACATCACATGGAAAGTTAAAAGCGAAACTCCCGAGCCTGAGAAAACGGCTGTGTGCTGTCTTAACCACTTGCATTTAATTTGAGGTATTTTCATCCTTTAAAGCAGACTTTGTGAAAGCGAGCTCTGAGTGTTGAGGTATGTGTTACCATTCCTGCTGCACTCAGCAAACTTCCTGTGTGTTCAGCACTTTTAACACTGAAGCAATATTTTGTTACAAGGGATACAAATCCCCAAAAGTAGAGTTTGTAATGTGAAAGCAGAAGAAAAGAGGGATCACTGTTTGGGCCATTTATGGAAACCCCATCACAGGAAACGGGTATTTCAGGCCTGAGGGTAATTGAGGATATTATCTTGGAATGTAAATACATTTTACCAACAAACTGCAAAACACTAGATATGATCTCATTCATTCTGATAACAAAATCTGTCACACAACTCTTTACTGTGTTTAATGTCTTTGTCTTCTTACTTCATAAATGTGAAAATGGGCAAGGAAAAGAAGACAGTAACGTAAAGGCAGGCTTGTTTCTGGAACAAACATTATAAGGAGCCATTTGTTTCTTCCCAGCTAGGACAGTACTTGTGAAATTGGAAGGAAAAATGTCATAATGTGGCTAATTGGCTCCTGCTACTGAAGTCTGTGCCAGAATTGTCAGGGTGGTGCTGCTTGTGGGGTGGTGTTTCTACTTTCTCGTGCATTGAACCAGCACGACTCTTAACATAAATAAAAACCAGGGAACAAGGTCTGTTCCCATAGCCATGGTTTACCCAAACCTCCTGCTGAAGGCAGTGGCCTCTTGATAAAGGCAGATATAGTAGGATGGCGGGGTGTGAAACCCTTGATTTGTCAAGGACATATTTATACTTGGAAATAGGCCAGGGATGAAGATGAGTTCCTTCCCTATTCCACTCTATCCTCTTTTAAAAGGTGGATAAATCTGAGTGTTTCCTGAACCGCAGCGTTCCAGTTCAAACAGACCAACAAACAAAGAAGGTGATTTGTTCCATGCTGGCATTAATCTCTATTTGCCTGGCCTGGTCTGTGCCTTGTGGGAGCTGTAGCTCAGGGCTGGTAACTCCCACAGTGCAGTCTCTTCCCCAGTAAAACATCAGTCTCATTGTGTTTTGTGCAGAGCTTCCTTGATCAAGAGTTCTTCTAAGAGCTACTGGTTCCTACAGAAAACTGTTTTCCAACAAGGAAATAATTCCCTTAATTTTTTGGCCAATGCTATTTTCAGGATGCCAGGGACAGCTACGGGAAACACTGAACCAGAAAATCAGGGTTTAAATTATGGCAGTGACTTTTTTTTTTCATGTGTAGCTTTCTCTGCTTCAAAGCTTAGGCGTGAACCATGGATTAATCACAGATTCAAAAGAATTTTTGCTTTGACAGCCAAAGGATGTTCTCAAAGCAATCTGTACAGAATGAGTTCACTCATAGGTTTTGCAGGTGTGATGCAAAAGCACCATGCAAGACCAAGCAGAATTCTGCGACAAGGATAAAATCCAGGTTTCCTGAGTATCAGATTTGTCTGAAAGTTCTTTCTCTTTGCTGGCTGCAGCAAAAGAGAGTAAGTTCCAAGGCAGAGCACAAAAAGAGGGAATAAATTCTAAGATACAGCTGTCACGTATTTACGCTCCTCGGACGCTCTCCACACTTAGGGGTGGAACCATTTTGTGACTGAACTTGCACCAGAGCTACAAAAGCCTGGGGCTAACCAAGGCTAATTTTAAACCACCCCTCCTTATCTCTGTCATTGGTAGAATGAGTTCTAGAAGGTGCTATTTTTATTTGATAGAGGGAGCCAATACAGCTCTGTTGTCAGCAACCAGTTTGGCCAGAATCAATTAATCACTGTAATTACCTGCCTCAGGACTCTTTTTTGACTGGCTTTGCCTTGCTGGCTAAGGAGATGCCTTACCTCAGCACAGCTTAATAACATGCCTGCTGTTGATTTACTGCTGCTCGAGGTTAGACAATTCCTGCCTGACAGCAGCCCCTGAGCCCTGCCTGCAAAACCTGTATGGCAGCCAAGCCACACATTTGCACAAGGAGAGCAAACAGACACGTGCAGAACTGGATAACACAGAAACTGCTGCTGGTCCTGCTTGGAGTGGAGTCCAGAGGACACAGTTTTCTTCTCTAGCTTCTGCTATGGGAAGGGAGAAGACTTGCATACAGCAAGAACTTGCAGCAAAACTCTTCAACATCCTTAAGACTACCATAATACACAGCTTGTTGACCAGCTGATTCTGCTGATGGAAGGAGGCAGGGTGGCTCATTTAAGCCTTTGAAGCAGGTGTCACAGGTCTGAGAAAAGATATTATTCATTTTGGAAGACAAAGCAAAGAGACCCCAAATCAAACCTTCAAGGTGCCCAGCTTTTCTTAATATTAAGGATTGTTTTTACTGATCCCTAGAGGAGGAGGATTTGGAGGGCAGACTGTTTTCTCATACAAAGGAGAAAAGTGCTAAAGTGCTTCCCTTTAATTAGGCTTTTCTTTCACAAAGGCATTAGCAGAGAGCTGCAGCTGTAGCTGTAAAAAAGCAGCTTGGCAAGAACGGGATGATAAAGAATGGAGCAGTTTTACCTCAGACACCTCTTTCACTAGTAAGTTGTCTCTTGCCTGCCATAGTTTCAATCCCAATGGGCTCCTTTTAGTGTAGAACTGAGCAATTCCAAGGAGCAAGGGATATAGCTACCTCTGATCAAAGTAGGATGCTGCCATGAGGTTTGCCAGCCACTAATACAACACAGTGAATTCTGAGACTAAGGACTCTTAGGCTAAATAAATTTAAGTCAGGACTAAACCGAGTAGCAAATATTGGCTAGGGCTAAGCAGGTTGGCATTTACTTTGATTGAGGATGAAATGCTTTATAAACGTGCATGTTTAGTTATTTCACAGTGAGCAGCACAGCTGGCCTTTCATGAGTTGCAAGGAAGTAAATGAAAACTAGTCACAACTCCAACAAATAGATAATTTTCTAAAGGTGACTTGAATTCATAAAAATTCATAATCAAGGTTGCTGAAAAAATTTCTAGGCAGAAACTTAGAGAAAACAGGTGCTTTATAGCTTCTGATTTTTGTATCTCAAGAAGTTTGCACTTAGACTAAAACAAAGATTTCAGTCTCTTAGTGTTTCAAGGGTTTTAACACGATCCTAGCAGCCAACAGGTTTATGCAGAATGTCCTGTTATTTTCATTGGAGCTGGAAAGGGTGGGAGGAGGGAGAAGAAACCTCTAATCAGTCAGAAAATTCTTTCTCTGTGGAGTAGAAACACACATTCATTATGCTATGCAAACGATCCTAATAGTATCTGGGCAAGGCAAGTACTAAAATGAAGGTACATAGTGCTCATTCCAAACGAATACCTTGGGCTCTCCTACAGACTTTAGTGCAGATGTGATGTCTGGTGCATCTCCTGTGCCCAAGCTGGATAGCTGATGAGGCACCTCTGAACAGTGCTGTAAAACATTTCCTACAGCCATACCCTAAAATGGGATTTCTTCTGTGCTGCCCCAACAACAAGCTGTTTACCAGGTGCTCACTAACTGCCTTGGGGGGTATCCACTGGGGTACACAAACAATACTGTCCCTGGAAAAGATTCTAAATATGTAGTCTACATGGAAAGAAGAAAATGAGAGAAAATACATGGGACTTATCAAGAAAACCCACGTAATTGCTCTAACAAAGCTCCTATCTCTGCCTGTGCAGCAAGAACAATGTTCTCATATTATCTTCCTGCACAGTGTATAAAGCATAACTAAGGAAAAGCTGAGCAAGCAAACCTCTTTATAAATTGACTTGGAATGGTTTCACAGATCTTTCTCTCTTGCTCAGAAGGCAAAAAAATCCATTTATTCTTATCAAGGAAAATGAAAATATAACAAGGAAATAAAAGCATTAGAAGATGTCTTCCAGAGGCCTGATATGAAAAAGGCTGACTTGTGGGTGATGTGGGGGAAAAACACAAAACAGATGGTCTTGCCAATCTAAATTAGATGAAAGCTGAAACCAGTAAAGAACTTCCTGAGAGCCATCATCTGCTCACATAAATTGGATATTAATGCTGTGCTTTAAGCTCTAAAGGTAAGGAGGATGCTGGTATCTGGAACTGTTGAACTGGGAATGGAGGGACTGAAAGAATTTCTTTTTGGCTTTGTAATACTTCCTTCCTTGGGTATCTTCCTTAATCTTTTTCAGTCACCAGGGTACCTGGCAGGTATCCTGTGAAAGTAAATGAGGGAGTGGCAGAAGATGGGGAGAACTTAAGAGGAACAGCAGGAATAAGGGGGGATCCACATAAAGCAATAATGCAGTAATGGCTGCATCATGGAGCTGCAGCAGCTCTCACTTTCAACCAAGAAATTTAACTGTAGATAAACATCAAGTGCACTCCTAAAAGGTTTGGGTTTAGTATTAAAACATCCCTCATTATCATCATCTTCTTGTTTCCTCACTCTTCCAAGTATGGCCCTTGTCACATCAATCATTGGTTCCTCTTTGTAGTTTAGACCCACTGGGACTGTTCCAGTAAGACAGTATATAATTTTTAATTAAACAAAAATTACTTGGGCAGATGATGTAACTGTGCATTACCAAGTGGTAATGCACAGCAGCTGCAGCAGCTCTTTTGAACATACAGTGTGAGAGTGCCATAGGCCAAATGCACTTCAGCCTGGGGGGAACCTGATTCACATACTTCTCTCAGCACAAGTGAGCTGCTTTGGAGCTACGAAGTAAAAGCAAATGCACACACCTTGTTAGTCACAGCTGGACCATCAATACACCTCTGCATGGAGGGCGGCACCTGGTAAATATCTTGTCCCACCAGACCATGACCAGTGGGTATCTGGTAAATTCCCTGATTCTGGTGGGAAGGCGGCACTTGGTAGACAGGGTCCCGTGCTGAGGCGTGTGAGCTCGGCACCTGGTAGATCTTTTGGTGGCTGAGGGGCTGATTCATCAATCCTGAGCTGGGCACATCCTGGCCAGAAGGACTGTCCTGTACCACGGGGCCTATCAGGAGCTTCACACGGTTGCCTGGGACGATGCCCTGCCGGCCGTGTAAGGAGCAGAGCCACCATCCTTCCAGCCCCTCGGTGTTCTGCTCTATCACCGTCAGGATGTCTCCCTTGCGGAAGGCCAGCTCTTCTGCACACTCGGGGACATTGTCGTACAGCGCTCTTGCCATAAGATTCTGTGGAGAAACAAAGGCAGGAACAGCAGGTCAACAAACAAGCCAGGATTTTTCTGTATCTTCAAGCACATTCTAAGTGATAAGAAATAAGAATTGAATTTGAAAAAGAAGTGTGCAGGAAATCAAAATAACATGGAAAACCATACAGCACAGGATTCCTCTGTCCTAAGTTGGAAAAACGAGAGGTTTCTGCATTAGCAACATTGTTAGTGAGAAATTTTCCAGCAACAGTGGGTCAGATAGAAGCCTAGTCACCTGAACAGACAGAAAGTCAGGAGAGCTCTGCTCCTGGCACTGAGGTACTCTTCCTGTGAATGAGGGGCTTGTACCTTCATCTCTTGACACTGATTTCCCCATAAAGGTGCTCTGTGTAACTGCTACAGCCAGCTAACAGCCATTAAAAATAAACCTGAACAAGACTCACGAGGAGTGAGTAATCCAGAGTAGTTTTCCCCAAATATTTTTACATTTGTGGGGTCCCAAAAGACTTTCCATGGAAGTGCAGATCCCATTAGTGGCCTGGCTATTTTTAGCTGACACCTGCAGGTGCCTTAAAGTGATGGATCTTTAGACCACCTGGTAAGAAAAACTGTCTAAAATACAAGTTGACAAAACCTCACAGGTTTTGAGCTATGATGCTCGTCTTTGTGTGTGGCTTTGTGCCTTCTCACTCTCTGCAAACTTCTTCAGGAGCACAGCACAGCAGTAGTTCCTCCCCTGCTGCCTCAAAACCACCACTACAAAAAAAAACCCCTCCAAAACAACTTCAAGGAACACGGTTCCTCTGAGTTCCACCTTCTGTAGAAAGATCTTAGAGAAAAAATATAATTTTAAAAAATAATATGCTCAGAGACCCCAAGTGGGGTCATGCCTGTGCCATGAGGAAAGCAGTGCCCATCTCTGTGGGCCAAAGAATGTAAGAATGCAGGTATCAACCAGCACCATAAAGAGCCTCTGTGTGGAACTTAAGGGGAGTCTTAGGGCAGCCCAGGAGCGTCTTTGACTTGTGTCAACATAGTTTAAGCACCCTTAGATGCATTTTGCTTGATTATGTCAAGTGGAGCAGTACCATTAACACAAAGAACTTCACACAGCTCTACCCCCAAGCATTTGCCCGGTGTTTCAGGCAGGCCTTTCAGCTTGCCCTGACATCTGTCCTGTTGGGGTTCTACTCCCAGCAGTACCTCTGCTATGAAGTTTTAAGCCAGCTCTGAGCTGATGTAAGATTGTTGGCTGTGATGTGTTACCAGTAAGTACCTCCTCCTCTCACAGATGGAACTACCTCCCCTTCCTCTTTCTTTGCCGGCCTCTATGGCACATCCAGTTCTGACTAACTGGCCAAGGTATTCAATGGAAAGTAGGCAGGCTGTCTGCACTAACATTCTTGGATCCCTCAAAAAGGCCACGAAGATTTAATTTCTTGGCTCCGGTGATATTTCCAGACGTGTTGGAAACAACTGCTCCATGACTGCCTGATTTTCAGTGAAGGTGGTCAGCAAAGATGGTTATAATCTAATTGTAAGCACTTGAAAAAAGCTACAGAGCCCTGGATCTGGAGTGTTCAAGCTGAAATATTTGGATGCAGTACACAAACTAAAATGGTGCTAATCCACCAAAAAGACATGCAGCTGTCTTAATGATTTATCTTTCCTATGTCAAAGGAATAGCGTCAAGTACAGTTTAGTGTTTTTATCTGTTATATTCATCCTCCTCCTTGGATATATCAGAACTTTCTTTTAATTATCCCTCCCTTGTTATATCTTTCCCTGTTGACACACTGATGTTTTCCCATCATTCCTGTGCTTCCTCAAGACAGAGACTTTCATTTGAACCTTGCTCAGAGTAGCAGGTTGTGTGCAGGGCTGACTGGGGGATGGAAGGGGGATAACCTCAGATATCACATAAAAGGTAGGTGAATTTGCATTTCCCAAGACATGCAGTGTTGAAATGGAGTGCACAAGATCAGTTTCCTGTTCTCTGAATGGGAGATCAGCTTTCAAATATATGAGAAACACTGGCTTTGCCTTTCATCAGTATCATTAGTGAGGTCGGTATAAATTAAGCCTTGGCTCAGAAAAGCAGGATTGCCATTTTGAACTCCCATGTAAACAGCAGCACTGGGGCCCACCGTTCCCTCTGATGTAAGTCTACTCAGCTCATCAGTCAACAACACTAAGATAACAGAATATGGATAAAGCAGGGAGCAATTTTTTGTCCATGCCTTGGCAGGACTGTAAAACTATTATTTAAGCATGCTCAAAACCAGTGGTGTCTTCTTGAGCACTGCCTCTATGCTCCTGCTGTATCAACCCAGGATGCTTACAGAGTCCATGAAGCCCAGAAAAGAAAAGTCCCTGCCTAGTCTGAATATTCAAGTTAATATCTTATCTTTCCACATTTCTTTCTAGCACGTCTTTAACAGGGGAGATTACTAATAGGACTAGAGCCTGTGCAACTTAAGGAAGACTTTCACAGAGGAGCTGTTTAAAGGAGGAAGGTTACAGCTGGGTGGGGGAGGCACAAACCAAGCAGGCTAAATCAATGATAAATGTGTACTTGTCTATACTTTGGTCTTTAAAGGTATTTGAAAAGCTTGATTAGCTTCTACAGCAAAGCAATTCTCAGAACAAAGCTGAAATGGTGGTAGAATTAGAGCAGATGAAAGTTCCCATGCAAACTTTTTTTTCCAGTTGCTCATTATCTCTGTCCCAATGACCTTCTCACCACCTGGCATGCAGCATGTTAACACTGTCTGGATGTGCTTCAAGAACTTCTGTGCTGCAAACAGCTTCAGATTCTCATTGTCGGTGTTAACTCAGGCACCAGTATGTGAATTATACTAATTGGTTGCCACTTGTTTCACAGCCATTTCCCCAAGGCCTTTTAAATTGCCCAGAGCCATGCCACCAGCACCAGTCACTGATGGAGCAGTGGGGCAGGCAAAACATTCCTCCAAATAAGCACTGGGACCAGAAACACTAAGCCTGTTGCTTGATGCCGGCAGCAAAGGCACTGCTCCTGCTAAGCAAAACTTCTGTGTTCTCCCTGACTTCATTCTTCCTTCACAGGATTGCTTAGTATGAGCTTCAGAAACAGTGGCACAGTCACTTTCACGAGTCAGCAGAATCAGCCTTGAGAAAAATGAAATTGTGACCGCAGAAGGAAAGCTTTTGGAAACCACAGAGGTACCTATAACCTGCTGCGGTGATCAAGATGGTAGCTTCTACTTTTCTACACACAGAAAGAAGTTCTGATCAAAGGCATCTTTCAACACTTGTGGGCCATATCTCCGTAGATTTGACAAAGCTGAATAATTTTTTGATTCTTTGGGCATTGCAGCCCATATATCAATATTCCTTCCCACTGGTCTCATCAGCTCAGAGAGTGGGGACATTTACATGAAATGAATTGGACTTGCTCTGAAGAGGCATGGATCTGTCCACTCAACTGTCTGAGAACAGGCACCAAGTAAGCTCTAAGATCTGATATGAGAAGGCAAAAGCATAGCAGTGACATTTTTGTATCACTATATGCTAAAAAACCTTGGCCATTTCCTAGACAAATCAGCAATAGAGAAAGGGCAATGAGAAAATTGTCTTGGAACTTGTTCTCACAACTGGTAAGTTGCACAAAAGTTCCTTTATATTCCCAATAAAAAGTAAAAGAAAGGGAAGGCAACAGATGTAGAACTACAAATTCAAGTTCTATAAAGGCAGGGAAAAGATTACCTGAAGCTAGATAGGAAAAAAAAAAAAAATTATGAAGCTGCACTTCATAAAATGAAGATACTGGCAGGTACCGGCTTCTTTTATTAAGACCAAGACGGGAAGCGTCTGTTGCTCTCCTTTGGTCCAGTTAAATTAACAATATGATAG
Organism: Cettia cetti; assembly: GCA_013401135.1. Classification (NCBI taxonomy): domain Eukaryota; kingdom Metazoa; phylum Chordata; class Aves; order Passeriformes; family Sylviidae; genus Cettia; species Cettia cetti. Next base: position 52,555 of record VZUI01089423.1, read on the forward strand.
GTACAGTGGTGCCCTCCTCAAAATCCAAAAGCACCTGTGGTCTCTGTGCAGCAGCTCCATTTTTCTGAGCTCCCTTTGCTGTGGCAGCCCTACTTCAAGTAAAGAGTGCTTCTCTACAACTAATGGTTGCTTGGTAGGACTCAGTTCAGCTTTTGTGTCAAGCCTCACTAGCAATACTAGGATGTCTGGAAGCTAAAGCCAGGGTCACGCCCCCACTGTGTTAATGCTCTGTACAAGAAAACCAAAAAACCCCCACATTTGTTCTCAAGAAGCTTAAATTCCTCTTAACCTTGGGATCATGAGAGTAGTAGAAAGCATCTTATGTAAAATCACTGAAAACCGGAAGTTTTAGAGTCTTCTGTTAAACAAAGTGCTATCACAGTTGTCAGCAGGTCAGAGCAAAAGGGAGCCTGATCCTAATGATTGCTGCCTGGGGATTTTAGCTGGAACATACTGCAGGAAAAGACTCAGCAGACTCTGCTGATGCCATGTGTCAGAAACTGTCAAAAGAAATGGAACTGAAATGGATACTCTCTAGATCAAATGCAGATTACAGTGCCCATGGTTCCAACTTCCTACATTGGCTGAGACAAAAGTAAAGCTTTCAAGCTCTCTCTCTCTCTAGGTAAAGTCAGCCTGGGATTTGAAACTTCTGTCTGAGGTTTCCTTTAATGCCATTTTAAGTCCATTAGATAAAAGCTGGAAAGGTACAATTTGTATTCTCTGCATGCCTCAGACTTTTCTTTCTTTTGCACCTAGGATGCATGAGCCAGCAAGCAAAAGATGCTGCTCTGAAAACTGCCAGCTGTTCTTCTCACAGGACCCAAACTTAAAAAAAAAAAATGAGACTCTGTAAACAACCTTTCTTCTCAGGTGTTGAAGGAACTACAGGCCAAATGCAGCTGCATAAATGAGGTCTGTTACAGAACTGTCAAAGGTATCTACTCTCTCCGTAGCCTATTGCAGTTGGATGAAGACGGATGAAAACACTTTGAAGATCACGATCTGTTTTGGCTGCCCTTTTCCGCAGTGAAGGCAATGGATAGAATTCTGTAATTCACAGTCTGGAGGATGAAGAGAGTGTTTGTCAATGAGGCTAAGTGGCAGAAGAGGGAAAAGGCAGGAGTTAAATAGAGTAGTGGAAACAGCTAGCACTTCTGTTAGAGTAAACACATCCAGTGACGTGGGTAACAAGAGTGTGTGAGGTGCCACAGCCATGGGAGCAAACGCAGGAATAATAAATTACACGCTATGAGATTAAACACAATGGTCTCTTTAAGGGCCAAGTGCGGCGGTGCCAAGCTCCCAGCGCAGGGCTGCCGACCTGACTCCTCTCAGGCAGCTCCACAATGAATGAACACTTGAGGAAAAGGTTCAGCCAACCATAAGCTCAAAGAATTTCTGCTGCATCCCTCAGAGGTGCAGCATGAGGATACTGATCCCCGCTCTGTGCTTGGCTGCTGAAGCATATTGTTTTGTTCGGCTTTGTCTTGTTTTGTGATATTGCTTCCTGTGTGTGGAGTTGATGTGCAAACAGGACTGGGAAAACTGCCTCTTCTCTTCACTGAAAGAGGGTGGGACCCCTTTTTTCTATTATTGGACAAACTGTTTCTTAAAATGAGAAACAGCTTCTATCCTATGTTTAGCTTGCTTGGGAGTAGGAAGGGAGGAACAAAGGAAGGAAAGGTGGGGACAATGTCTGTGAACAAACCAGTAGCTTAATTTTGGTTGGATCACTTTTAGTTATCCATCTCATAATATTTTTGATACAGATTCCCATCTTTTAGATTTCTCAAAAATTAATGACTGCTATTCCAAAGTATTCTTAAGCATCTACATAACATTGTAGGGCTGCATTAGGCCCTACAGTAATTATCTGCTTCTGAGATTAAAGGATCATTCTGAAAATCCTGTAAAAGTGACTTTTATTCTGAGATACACAGTTTGCCTACAAGCAGGACTGGTAGAAGAGAGGAAAATTTTAGTTCTATTGTGCCTTCTGACAGAAGGGAATCAGTGCAAGAGTCATTGGACAGTTTAACTTTGGTTCTTTTCAGCTCCCATCTCCATTTCTACTTCTCACTGCCACTGCCTCTGAAATAAAGCATCCATTGTGCTGTGTTGGCAAGGAAAGCAACTTGTGGCACAGTAGTAAACAGGTCTATCTATAACAAGCAACCTATCACAAAGGCTACTTAATAGAAGTTGATAGAGGTCACTAAATAAGGCACTCAGCTTTGAAAAATGTCTTTTTCTGGTCTGCTCAAACCTGGAAGAAGGCAGTGTGAACAGCAAAGGCAGTACCTGATAGACACAAAGCTGCACTGGCATGCTCTTAGGTCCCTGTGGGCAGTGACAGTGACACCTTGTGGGAGGGGACTATGAAATAGCACCACTTGGCCATAACAGCCCCAATCCATGTACACACCTGAAACAACTCATTGCCAACAACAAGCTGCGTGCAGACTTCTGCTCTTTATTTCAGGATGGTGTCCACAGCTATGCAGAGGAGGCGGGAAGTGCTATCACAGCACGTATCAAAGAACCTCTGCACTAGCAGGGTGTCGCAGCTACTGCAGCTTCAGCAAGGGAAAGACCCTGAGCATCCAAGTCAGCCTGTGCCTGGCTCTGGGAACTCTGAGCTCCCTTGGCTCTCAGCTAATAATAAAACAAGGAGCCCAGTTGCAAATGCTCACCATGGTAATGCTTCAGTTCACTCCTCAGGCAAAGCCCATAGTTCTACTTTTCAAGGACTCTCTTGCTTTCTAACACCAAAACCCACAGCTTTTTGGTTTAGCGAAGACACTTCTCTGGTCAAGCATTGTTCACCCAAACAATTACAAATCCTGCTGGATGGAAATTAAGATGGTTTTCCATACACAAATTTGCAAGACTGGCTTCACAGCTAATGAGAGAGCTATGATGGCCTCAGCAGAGCCCTAAGGTCTTCATCTACCCTAAGTGTCCTTACTCTCTGGTCCTGTGCATCTCTGGAACAGAGGCTGGCTGTCATGCTAAAGTAGACTAAGCTGCCTGGAGCTTCTTCTGCAGGGCAGAGAGGCAAGTGCCTTACTTCAGTGTTCCACCAAGCTATCCCAGCCCCTCTGCCTGAGAGGCCTGATTTTCAGAGTCTGCCCCGCCTGGGACTTTTTTTTTTTTTTTTTGGTAGTGAGACAACTTACACACAAAGTTAAGGAGGAAAAATGGGAATGTTCCCTTTCTTATGGGACCACACTTGGATAAGCCAAAGTAGGCACTATGGCTGTCATGCTCTGGAATATTCACTGCTAGGTTTTGCAGACACAATACTCCACCAAACAGGGTGGGTAAGCAGCAAGCAGACCAGCTAGGCTCAGGCACTTCACACTCCTGCACAAGACGCTGATGTGGTCCATTGGTTCACCCAAGACTGGGATTCAAATGAGACAAACATGTGAGAGACTGAAAGTGCTCTGGTCTAAGAACCTTTTTTGTTGCACCACAGTTGCTCCATTTAAAGTAAATAGGAGATATTTGTGTATCTTTTTTTTTTTTTTTTTTTTTTTTTTGTAGGTAGTTGGCAAAGTAGTGTGCAAAACTGAGGCACAGCAGTGAACCTGCAGCTTGGGAGGGAATCCAAATGTATGTCTATGAAAGAAGGAATCAGGAGGCTAGGAAGTGTGGGAGGAAGTAAAAAAGGAAAAATGTGAAAATGAAGGTAAGAACAAAGACCCTAACTGGTGCTCTGGCCTGTGTGAATAAAATACTTCAGTATTCTGTACTGAGTGCATCAGCTTATTGCCACGCCTGATGTTCCACAATGGAAAACTGAGTTGAAAAGAAAGGTTTCTGGTTCCATAGCTGTTGAGAACAACAAAATTATAATTCTGCATTGGCAAGAAGAAAAAAAAAAAAACAACAAACCCAGGCTGTCTTTGTTTGCTCAGATGATATTCTTTTGTCTGTTGACCGAATTTTGGCTTATTGGCTTGCCCAGTTTTATTTCTATTAGAGGGGGTGAGAGGCATTACAAAGGTAATCACAGAACCGTAACATCCTAGATGTTAAACAAGGTGTTCCTGATGCTGGGAGGGCTGTACCGTATCCCAAACACCACGTGAATGGCGCAGCGGGACGCGGCTGTCACGGCTCCTTGGGAAGGGACACGGCCGAGGCAGCGCTCCTTGGGCAGGGACACGCCTGAGGCAGCGCCCCTTGGGAGGGGACACGGCCGAGGCAGCGCCCCTTGGGAAGGGACGCGCCTGAGGCAGCGCCCCTTGGGAAGGGACGCGCCTGAGGCAGCGCTCCTTGGGAAGGGACGCGCCTGAGGCAGCGCTCCTTGGGAAGGGGCACGGCCGAGGCAGCGCTCCTTGGGCAGGGACACGCCTGAGGCAGCGCCCCTTGGGAGGGGACACGGCCGAGGCAGC
>VZUI01089425.1:0-20220 GCA_013401135.1 Cettia cetti
TTCCTTCCTTCCTTCCTTCCTTCCTTCCTTCCTTCCTTCCGCCCGCCCGCCCGCCCGCCCGCCCGCCCGCCCGCCCTGCCTGCCTTCTCTACAGGAAAAGCAGGCCTACAGTCTCCCACTCAGCCCCACAAGTCTTTTTCATCCCCTGCTTTCCAGGGGTAGAACCTTTGTTCTCTCTCTGCAGTGGAGAAAAGGGGTAGAAAAGACCTTACGGCATAGTTTAGCTATGCTGAATTTTTCTGTTAACTAATACAACATGTTCAAAGCTTTGACTTTGTATAAGCAGATTCATCCAGAGGAAAAGCACTGTTAGGGAAAAACAATTGTCAAAGATAAAGAAGTCACTTGAAAGTGATCTAGCCAGGCTGTGCTGTGGCTGTCTCCAAGCATGGGAGAGTCTTTTTGGGTCTGGAGAAAGTTAGCAAAGTGTAGCACTGCGCTGTGGGAGATGGATGCAGAACCACATATGTTGATATTTGCTTTTGACAGAGTGTTGACCTGAATGGCAAAATTCACATGTGGATAAGAATCATCACTAAGATACAGTCCTTTAAGAGATTCCAGTTTGATTTAAGAGTGCCTCTGATGAAAGAACTCACATTTAAAATTCAACTGCAAACCAGAAGCTCTGTTAAATTTATCTGGGCTTACGTTTTAGTGATTATCTGCAAAAGATCATCCAAAGGCTCCCAGAAGTTCATGAGCCTTTTTGTTGAAGGTGTCTGAGTGAAATCTGGAAAACTGAAAAAATTTACACAACTTAATCTTTGAACATTGTGGTTCAGCCAAATCCCTTCTCCATAAGAAATGGCAAAGCCTCAAAAGTTGCACATCTTGGTTACATACACGGTAGAGATGCCATCTCTGCCCTGGGGAGCTTATGGTCTAGGCTGACAGTGGGGGCCCCTCAGCTGTCTGCATTTCAGAGTACTTACTCATGGATAAATATGAATGACAACATTAATTTACCACCCAGGGGCTGGGAAGACAGATCTGATAGTGCTTGTGGGGGGTGGACCTGTACACTACAGAAAGCATAACTTCAGAGAAGAGAAACAAGCTAATCACATCAACACCTACCACAGAGTATCTATTTACTGTAACTCTAGAGACATGAGGGGTCACTAGGGACCATTAGTACTAGTGGAACTCTGGTATAGTATTGATCAGCCTATCAAATTTTGGTGATGTCTGTAGAAATGTTAATAGAATTTAAATAGCTGCAAAAGAAGAAAGCAAAGAGGGAATTTTATGCATCCCCATATAGATGGGACAAATTCTCTAAGAAAGTATCATGGGGACATTGTCAGGCCCCATAAATGACTGCTTCTTGGTGCAGCAGGACCAACGTGTTTAATTGTGGGCAAGACCCAGCTCTTACGCTGCATACAATGGAGGCACTTGCTCAAGTGGGAGTATCAGAAGGAGAAGAATCAGAAGTGAGGAGGAGGATGTGGAGGAGCTTACATTCACCCCATAGTCTGAGATGAACTGAAATGGAGGTGCTGATTTAAGGGATACCCCAGCACTTAGCTAAATGCCTGAATGTGGCAATTGTGACTTTATCCATTAGGAGAGGTTACAGGCAAATTTCACAAAGTCCCATGAAAAGAAATGGAAATAAATATGAGTAAGTATAATACTAATATCATGAGCCACGTGTCTTTGTAGTGGGAAAGCAAGTTCTAAATCTAACAGAGTTCTTTAAAGAGTTGGTAGACACACGGAGGAAGGTAGTCTAGCAGATCTAAACAACTCAAATTTTCAAAAGAGCATTTACAAAGGTTGACTGATGAAAACAGTGTCTCTTGGGGCAATAGGAAAGATCCTCTCTTGGAATAATAGCAAGTTGAAGGGAACAGGGAAGCAGAATAGGCTGAAATAGTCATGTTTCACAATAGAGGGAGGTTACCCACAGTGTGCTTCGAGAATCCTTCTGGGATCACAGTTCAGGGTATTCAGAAACGATCCTTCACAAAATGGCATAAACAGTGAGCTGATAAAATACAGATGATACAATACTGATCTGGGTAGTCAAAACTAAAAACTAAATGGAAAGGGTTGCAACACGATTACAAATGATTAGTTATAGAATAGGAAATTAAATGCTGCAGAAGTAAAATGTATGGAAAAAGCCAGTCCTGACCATACAGATCCAATAGCAATCTTTAACTGGCTTATGACCACACCAAACAGTCAGATGTGTGAGCTACCTGAAAACAAAGGTGGCAATGAGGAAAAAGGAGCAACTCTTGTATGGATTGCCCTACACTGGATCTGCAGCTTCTTGCTTCAGGGAACAGGAAGACAGCTTGGCTAGAGAGAGGGGACAGAGAGGCAGGAGATGTGCAAAACAGAAAAACTTTCCTTTTCAGGTGACAACAATCTTATTTCCATGATTTTGGACCCCAAATACTGTGGGATCTGACCCAGCTGAGCACAGGCTTCAGGGCTGTAGAAATAATTACTACTGACCACCTATCTCCCCTTATGGAGTGGGCATTACTAGCCTTGCCTTAAAGCAGGAGAGCCACAGAGAATAAAGGGATGCGACTGTGATCTTAGACAGGATGGAGGGGAGTGGGAGTGCTGCACTCCATGTTTTGGGCCCAGAACACTGGATTTCATCATGTCCATTGCTCTTCCTTCCTCTTCATGTACAGAGACTGTGGTAATTGCTTGGCAGGAGAATTAACTCAGCTGCAAGATCCTGACTGGGAAGGAACCTTGGTAGCATTAATGGTTTCCAGTCCTGCAAACAGCTGTGTAATTCTGCAGGATCTAGAGCTACAGACGTGTTTTCTGCTCCATGTGCACAAGTCCTGTGAGCTGTGTCCTGGCTCTGTAGCTACAGATACGAGAGAGGGGAAATTAGTACTTTATATATACATATATATAAACCCTATTGATAGCATTTGCAGTGACATTTGCTTTCATCAGGTTGGAAGAGTAATTTCTAAGACTTTCCTTCTCCTGAGTTAGACTCCTATCCACATCCAGTGTTAGGAATGTGTTGGAGAGTTTTGCACAGGGTGGACTCTGGGCTTAGGAAAAGCTGGCAGCTGCCTGTGACATGCTTTGTCTGACACATCCTCTCCCTGCACAAAAAGACAGGCTTGGAGAGCCAAAAATACTATTGCTTTCACTTAAGGAAGGAGCTGCTCTGTGTGTTTATGGTAGGAGCAGTGTTGATTCCAGAACCAGTCATTTGTGCCTAATTCCTCGTTTCTGCTCTTCCCATGGCAGCAGAATCAGCAAGTCTTGCACAGTAAAACACATCCACCTCAGCTCCACCCTTCTCCAGCAGAAAAGCCAGGTTTAGCTTCCACCCAGATCCATGGGGTAGGGACAAGCAATTTGGTCTACACTGCCACAAAGCCTTGAGCTCCTCTGTTAGAGCTGGGAGGACCAGCATGGCAATATGACTGAGCTTAGTGTGGGTTACTCACTGACACCCAGTGCTTCTTCCCATGCTCCCTTCTCATTCCAGTCAACCCCAGAGTGGTATTTGAGCCCTGTAGTTTACCTCCACACTGGAGAGTTATGCATGAGCTGTATTCTCAGTAGCATTGTGGCCTAGATGAGTAACAGGGAAGCAATCCCTGGTCCTAATGGAGGGATTGATGAGGATCCTAGTGGAAGAACTGTATGGCCAAGAGCTCATGAGCCACCTTGCTGTGGCAGCACCCTCTATGTACTGAGACCCTGCCTAGCTATGGTACACTCATGTAACCACAGGTCAGATCAACAAAAGTTCTCAGCATACAAAACCTCCCATTTACATAACCAAGTTTGTGAAAAGGCCAGCATTCTAGTGGAATGCTGTGACTAACTGAGGCCTCTGCAAATCAGGCTGCTTCTTGAAGGGTCTTGAAGCTGAAATTGCACCTCTGGACAGCTGAGCTATTGCTATAATTTTCTGAAAATTTGAGCCTACTGTGTCTAACTTCCCCACTTGAAGCAAAGCAGAGCAGTGTAAAGAGGCGCACCTCTCCCAAAACTTGTCTAGGCAACAGGAGACAGGCATTTTTCTCATGATGTCATTGTCCTGGAAACTTTTGAAAGCACGTTGCAAAGGAGGAAGCCTTGTGGGTCTGAACTCCCCATGAGCCTCTCCAAATGGGCCAAGCTTTGATGAAACTAGCTCATTATCAAAAGCAGGGAAAAACATGTTGCACGTTGTTTACCACTGAGATCACCCTAGTGGTTCTTCCAGCTGCCTGAGGATATTGGTGAAGACAGGAGGGAGAGATGGAAAGAGAGAAAATGACTGTTTTGAAGTTTCCATCCTCAAGGTGACATATTTCCTTTCAATCTCTTTGTTCTAAAAAACCTCTTGAAAACACATTTACCCAAGGCCTCTGCATCTTGGGTTCTGGGTGAGGTCCATAGTCTGAAATTGTTTCTGGTGAACTTTGTTAACTTTTGAGTGTGTTTAATGGCTTTGCTTTCCCTGTTCATCTTGGCATTGGAGTGGATAACTCTGGCAAGAAGAAAATGTATATCATAACTCCCATACAATTAGGGACAATGCCAAGTTTCAGCTTTCTTGACATTATGGTTAAGACCCAGGAGTTTAAGCTCTGTACTGCTAGGAAATGCCATATTCTCATGTTGAAACTCGAGGATTTCACAATATATGACGTTTATCATAACCAGGAATGAGAGCTTTTTCCCTGTTGTATACACTAGAAATTATGCAAAATGCAACCAAAATCCTGCCAGAGGTCTCCTGTCATCCTGTGGTTAAAATCTTTTGTTTTCTCTGAGTTGTTAGAAAACAAGAGCATGATGAGGCTTTTTCCAATCCATTTGTCAATGGTTATCTGAACCACAAGGTGACTCAGAAAAGTCCAGGCCATGGTCCTGTACTCTAAGCAGCTGACACCTGTGGATTTACTGAAAGCATCATCTGTATCCAAAACTTCTTTAGGATGGGGGCTTCCATACTGACCTGTATGCTACCAAAGTCTGAGCTCTTTTCAACAGGAACAAGAGGGGTGAGCACTTGAAGGAGAGTCAGAGAATGGAAAATCTGATGAGGGCTCAAAATGTGATCCTTGACAAATTATGGGAAAAACAAAAAGGTTTTTTTGGGAGTGGCCACAGAAAAACCTACCTCGTAGAGAGGCACAGAAAGCCAAGTGTTGATTTGATTTTTAATTCTGGCTTCTCTTCTCCAGTCATCATCAAAGACAGACAAACTTGGTTTTAACTATTCCTTGATATGCTGAAAAGGGCTGATCACCAAGCTTTCAGCTCCCAGGTTATATCCCCACTATTTTAGCAGGAGACCAAGCAACAAGACTCAGGAACGAAGTTTTAAAATTTCTGGAGACAAGGAAGGGTGAGTATACTTGCTTGCATTAAGAAAGGTGTTTACTCAAGTGACCAAATGGCTAACAAGCCCAACTTCAATTGATGGGTTGACATCTGGCCAGCTGGGCTGCTGAAATGGGTACCACTAAGCTGTTATCCTTTTGCTGGGCTCATGTTGCTTTGGAAGTCAATTTTACACATGCTTTATGACTTGAGAACATCACTGAAGAACATTTCTTTTAAAAATAATCCAAGAAATGTTGCAATTTTAGAATTTTAGAATACCTCAAGCAAGAATATTTCAAGGGACCCTTAAGGATCATCAAGTCCATCTCTCTGCTCTTTTCAGGACTACCAAACACCAAATCATATAACTAAGAACATAGTCCAGATGCTTCTTGGACTCTGACAGGAAAGGCTTAACTATGTATCTATTTTTTTGAGAGATATGCTCCTTACACTTTGGTATTCAACAATAATGTCCCACAAAACAGCCCTTCTTCTGGGCTCTAAGGAGTATATCCTCTTTCCACCGGGGGCTGGCTAGGGATTCTACAGTCTTTTTTATTTCTGTATAATTATTTTTAACCTCTAGATTTTGGTACTCCTGAGCTACTTCCCTTTGGAACTCTAAGTACTTTATTATACTTAGTTTAATTTAGGATAATCAGTAGTGTAGCAAGATTTGGAGTTCTTTTGTGTTCAGCTCTGTATAGACACAAGAAGAGATCAGAGTCTAGGTCAGCAACATTCAGAAAAAGCACTGGATTTGTGCTGCTAAGGAAACCTTATTATTAGGAAGAGAGAAGGTTTTTGAACATGCTGGTCCATTAATGGACAAAATAATACAAAAAGATACATGGAAAAAAAAAACCAAAAAAGAAAAAAGCTGTCTGAATTATTTTACTTTGGTTCTTAAGGCAAAACCAGTCAAATAAAAAATATTTGTAGCTTTTCTGCTCTGCAGTAACTGCAAGTATATTTGTTTACAGGGCAGAATAGGGCTTGATAAACAATACGGTCTTTATATGCTTGCTTACAACCTGAAAGGGATTTTTTCCTTAATTTTCCTATTTTATTTTTTTTTTCTTTTTCCTTTCTCTTTCCTCTCACCCCCCTCTCCCCACCCTCCATCCTCCCACCCCTGCATTTTTACAAAAGCAGTTAACTTAATTTCAGGAGCTTGTGTGGTTTTCATTAGGATTGCAGTCTTTTGAAATGTCATGAGAACACCCAACAGGAACCGAAATTGATATAAAAGGGGTTGACTCAAATCACCCTCTGCACGCGGCCATCTTGCTTCAGCTTGATTGCTTTCAGGTTGGAAAGTGAAGGATTGACAATTTCTGGGGAAGGAGAGCAAAAATAAGAGAAAGGAAGGGGAAAAAAAGGGAGATGTAAACCAGTTTTCTCCAGCCTTGTTCTCTTTCTGACCCTGCATGATTAGTACCTAGCACTTTGAAAAGTATATCACCACTTTGCTGACCTTTGAGGAAGGGTATACTGGATGAGGATGCTCCAGGTCATAGGGATACAGCATGCAGGAACAGAAATGTGGTTTTGCATCTTAAGGCATGCAACAAGGACATAATCTGACAGTATGCATCTTGCCAGAACAAGATCTCCCTGCACAAGGCATTTTCTTAAGTCACCTAGGCTAACTAGTATTTGCTTCCTCAGTTTGACTGGGAATTATGCACAAAGACTGATGGGTATGGCTGGTCTGGTGAGGGTGTTTATGTGAGCAAATACCCATATACACATGCACACACGTCCTCTTCAACTGTTGCTTGAGCTGCCACAGAACTGTTTCTTTTGGAAAAGAAGGGACTTGTCACTGAATGTGCATGAATATGCCATTTTCCTGCTTTCTCCAGTCACCCAAAGGCAGGCACGTTTGCACTCTGGGCCCATTTTCCAAGCCCTCCCATCAAGGCTTGTGACTGTTGGTTATGATGACAGTCTGTGTGACTGGGCCCAAGCTTTCACACATGGGAGCAAAGAAGATCAGACTTTGAATGGGTGGGTATGCTGGGGATGAGATAAAGATAACAGCGCTGGTTTGCTTGTTTTTATTCCTAAACCTGAGGGTCACCACTAACATTTTATCACAACATTCTTGTGAATGGTGTCTCTGTCACCAGACCAGCATGTGTGTCTGAGCATGGAAAGACAGAAGCTGGGTCTGCACAAATGAATGCTGAACATGGAGGGAGTGTGGCCACGATGGAGCTGCACTGCAGAGACACTGCTCTGCTTCTCTGTCCTGGCCCCATGCAGCACTGCACGTGGGTGCCACTGCCAGGGACTGAGGCAGGTTGGGGGGCTCTGTGCCATGCTTCATTGCACATGAAAGCCACAGACTTGGATGCTTCTTCTCTGAACTGGCTGAATTTCAGACAGAAATTTGCACCCTTAATAAAAACTTGCTTTACTGAACACTGGGTCTGGCCTCAGAAGGATACTCAAGCTGCCTGTTTTTGAGTTACAAGGTTACAGATCCAGGCATTTCCACTGTGGAAAAAGTCATTTGAGATGGCGTGCTGTTCCTTCCAAAGTGTGTTAGTCATGGGGAGCAGGCAGCATGTTACCAGAGATCCCAAGCCCATTAAGGCAGAGAAAGAACAAAGTAGTCCTTCTCTGCAGAACATACAAAGAAACATTTACTCCACAGTTGCCACAATGCTGCAAGAGTGCTAAAAGAGAGAGGTAAAGGGAGGACATGAAATACTGGGAACAGACCAAATAGGAAGACAAGAGAGGAGAAATGAGATTTCTAAAACCAGCCTGCATCTTCTGTCCAAAGTTTTAGGCTTAAGGGTTCCTTGACAGGGCATTGGTTGTTCATGGTCCCTCTTCTTGATTGTTCATGGTCCCTCAGCAAACCAAGCCTCTAAGTAACAACTCAGATGGCCTTTCCAACTACAGATCATTGTAATTTTAACTCAAACTGTGATGAGTTGTCACATATCTTTCCTCTGCTGTCTCCTAATGGACCTGTGCTTTGTAAATCCTCAGGCTGAGTGACTATAAGCATTTCAGGAAAGAGGATTTAGCAGTCTGAGATAGAGGCCAAGAAACAGTTAGCGGCAGAAGAGTGTTTCTTTTAGTAAAGACTGGAAAAACTGACAATGAGATGCTTTGATACAGAGACCTACACCCTGCAGTGTGGTTGTATGGGTCTGTGTGAGAGAGAGGCAGGAGGGAGGCTCTGCAAAGCCAGTTGCCACTGGGGCCCTGCAGCTCTTCAGCAGAGGAGGATGGATAGATTACAGTGCTAAGAAGGCTGATAGCTGGTATAATACTCAGAGCTTAAACAGACACATCACATGGCATTTATCATTCATTTGTCCTTATTCATTCCTGCAAACCACAGCAGGGATAATAACCTCTGCACCAGCTGGAGGCATGTGCAGGCCACCTCAAAGGGGACCCTGGTCAGTGCCGTGACACCAGCCAGGTTCATGCCTGTGAGGCCAGGAGCAATCCCATTCAGCCAACAGTTGTGGCCTGGGGAGTTTGGGATGCACCAGTGGTTTTGATTATGTTTGAACTTCCTCTCCTACAACTGACAATTGTCATAGTCTGGAAATGTTTCTTCCTAGCAGTGTACTAGGCAAAAAAGATAAATAAACTAATTTTTTTTTGTTTGTTTTAGTTGCTTCTGGCATCTTAAGGGTCCCAAAGCAGGGGGCACAGAACACAATAGAGGAAAGAACAGACCAGCTTTCAGGGGCCAGCTGACCTTTCAGACCTCTTGAGCCTTCACAAAAACCTTGCCAGCTACAAACCAGCTGTGGAATCAGGAGCTCCTTGTGACGTCACTGCTGAAAAGTCCAAATTAGATAATTTCCCAAACCATGCAGGTCTCAAGTGCCTCAGCTTCACCTTTAGCCCTAACCAAATCTCCCAATTTAGTGGTTAAAGGTTCAGTTCTGTGTCAGGTCAAAGGCGTCCTTGAGAAGCCACCTATTGTTCCAAAATGGATTTTGCCATGTGATAGTATTTCAAGATACCACTCTCCGTGTGTGCTTCCAGTCCCTCAGCATTCAGCCCAGCTCCTTTAAGAACAGCAGCAGTGGTGAACTATCTTTCACCTTAACCATTCAAGCAACCTTCACCTGCTAAGCAGCCATGAATAAATCCAGCCCCCCAAAAGGCATTTGGAAAAGCTACAGTATATTTATATGTATATGCCATTGCAAAGAAAATGATAATAGCAAATAAGAAAAGTAATAAGCCAGTCTCCTGGCACAAAAATCCAGTGCTGTGCTTTAGGAACAGTACCTGTTGAACTACAAGCTTCTGGGTACACTTAAAACATCTCTAGAAGCAGAGTGAACCTGTCACATGTCCCTGAAGTGGATGGGAAATGCAGTTTGGAAAATGCTGCTTGAGACGTGAGTTCAGGGCACAAAAGAGGGGAGTATGCCAATATTAATGAAAGACCAAGGAATATGCTTCTTGTCAAACAAACATGGAATAGCAAAAGAAAAAGGATTTTTCCTTCCTTCCACTCTATTTTTTAATCTTTCCCTTTTTAATCACCCTTTTGGTTAAGTTTAGCCTTATCAATTTAATTTTAATTCGCTATTTCACTCTAATTTAATATTATTTCAATAAAATATCTGGGTTTACTTCCCCCCCAAAAGAACAGAGAATAAGGCCCCAGTTTTTAATCCATGGCCCTGGTTACAGTAGAGGTGTGAGATGCGTAGTATGTGCTTGCTGTTGTGCTAAATTCATTTAAATTCACACCCGGAAAGCCACAAGACAAAGAGGAAAGAAAAACCACTGTGATCACAAAGAGGGCCCTGGGTCTTCATGGGGCACAGGAGTACAAATGGAGACATGTGATGGCACCATCACCGTGTTTATCTAGAGATTTTCTTTTTAGTGAAAATCAGAAGGGCCTGCCAGATCTCTTCAGGTTAAATGCTTTTCTTTGTTTATTCTTGTCTGCATTCCACTCATTTTTCTGTATGCCCTAAAATATCATCTGAAGTTTATTACAGTCGCTCTAGGAAAGGTCATATAGTAGGTTTGGCATGATGTCTGATTTTTCGTGTTCCCCCAAATTATACCATTTTGTGGTTGACCTGTCTCCTTTGCTTTTTGCTGCCTGGCTGAGTTTTTGGAGATAAGTAATTCCCTTTATTTTAATATGACATTCCTTCCCCTTGTCCACGAATGGATAAAGGGCACACGGCAGTCTTATATTGCTCTAAAACAATAGCTCCCTGATAATGATTTTCCTCTGGATGCTAATTATTTAAAATCAGAGTCAGCATGCATGTTTTAGCAGATTTTGAAATTTTAGCTATGGAATCAGAATCTTTGCTTTTAAAGCAAAGCCTCTACAGGGTCCCCAGATTACACAGGCAGATCCCCTAATTTTAAAGTGCATGAAATGAAACTCTCAAAGTAACTGGGTAGAGAAATATCTGAAATCGTTCCTCATGGCGTAATACTTCACAAGAGACTTGCTCTGCCACCTGGGGCCTCTGCTGCCGAGCAGGAAAGTCCCAGACTGGGCTTACTGGTTTGGCACTGGATCCCCAGTCTACCCTCAGCAAGGGCAAACTTGAGTTTGCTGTCTAGGGTTGATGGGCTGAGTGTTCCCCACCACAGGAAAGGAAAGGGAGACAGTACAGTGGAGACCCTGCGCTGGTGATTTCTACACATTCCTGGGAAGTAGCAGCCACTCACATAAACCAGCCTTCACCCATCATCTGCACTAGCCTGACCCTGTTGTGAAAGGCAGCTTCCCCCTTTGCCTGGATTTACAGGGCAGCCTTTGTCTGGTGGCCCAGTTTAAAACCCAAAAACCTCTTAAAACAGAGATTCCTTTTTTTAAAAAAGGGGTAGTGGAAATGATCAAATACCACCTGAATCCTAAATGAGTTAGCTGGTGAAAAGGACCAAAAAGGAAGTATGAGCCACAGCTGTGCAGAACAGTGCACTCTGCAAGAAGCGTGCAACACTGCTGCTGTTGCTGCATCGTCTGTGGGGTGTCTGCTTATTCAAAGACAGAGGAGGCTGTGCTGGAGCTCTTCCCCAGAAGCCCTCAAGGCAAGTAATTTTCATGAAAATCTGAATAAGCATGTGGATTTTTGAAGCACTTAGAAAAACTCTCTGTGTAACAGTAAATCTTGATCTTTAATTACAAGTGATGCTATTCCCCCATTATTGCTAGCGGGGTGTGCGTGGGAGGAAAACTCTTCAATTGCCTCTGTCTACCTGAAACTTAAAATAGAGAAATACAGAAATAAATGGTCAGAGACACAACTACACTAAAATGTAAAAAAAAAAAAAAAGTGTTTGTATGTGTGTGTATACATATTCTGATTTGCATTACTATCACTTTTCTTTTTTCTCCCAAGACTACAGCCTTCTCTCCCAGGCTCCAACTGTAAATTTCCTAAGGCATTGACTTAATCTTTCCCTCAATCTGTCCTCATTGCTGGGATCACTGGGATGGAGGCCTGGAAGAAAAGCATCCAAAACCTCACAGCCAAAGCAAAACAATGTCTCCTTTCCCCAGCCTCCTAATAAGTTCAAGAAGTTATGTGAAACCAAACAAAGTGGTGACCTGGTCACATAGCTGAGCACTCCAGCCCCCGCACTGTGCCATGCCGTGGCATGCTGTGCCTCCCTGCCAGGGCTGGCAAGCCCTTGGCAACCTATGGGACATGATGGCAATTGCAGTGCATGTGGGGTCTGGCAGTGAAAACCAAGCTCCAGAGGGTGGGCTTGCTGTAAGAGACCCCAGGGACACCAGTCCCTGCCTTGTCCCCACTCGGTGCTGCTCCTGGGGTCCAGGCTGGCAGCAGTGTCCCTGCTCACCTGTGTGATGGCACACATGGTGTGTGCATGAGCACTGGGACTGCCTGTGTGCCCTGCACTGCAGAGGTGCAGGAACACTTTTTTTGAGGAAGTCTGGTACTGTCTGGACATGACAAGCTTTCCAGAACAATTCTTTGCTTTATCCTTCCATAAAGCTTACTGATTTACAGTGTTCTGACATTATTTGGTCAGAAGGACTCAAATTGGTCACTTGTACATGGCAAATCAGGAGAGCAGTATTACTGCAGTGGATGGTTTTGGGGACATGCAGGAGTTTTCTTACAATTGTGTGAGCCATCACAACACATTTAAGAGTTACTCCAGCTGGTGCTCTCCTCAGTACAATAAGCCTTGGTTTGCTTTGTGTCTACTTCGGAGAAGAACTTCTAACTGTGTGAAGAAAATCCTTTCAAAGCAAGACATTGTGTTGTGCTTCCAGAGCCTGAAGATCACAAATCTCACATGAGGAATTTATTGCACTTTGCTGTGTCACCCATGTGAGTGACACACCCGAGGAGACAGAGCTCACTAAGTCATCACCTCAAAGCTGAACACCTCTTCTGTTACCTACATGGTTCCTAAGGCATGTTGGCACCTCAAGGATATGGCACTGTTAACAGCAGCGAGAACCTTGCTCTATTTAGCAGAATTATGTTTGAAAAGTATTTTTCCTTTTTTTTTTTTTTTAACATTAATTTGGAAAAACCCTACCTTTCTTAAGAAGCCAAACCAATATTGCTTATGTTCAAGGCTTTGCTCTGTCTGCTCTGACCTGCTGATAATTCAAAGCTTCAGTTTTAGCACAGTGCAAGCTGCTCCTGAGCATTCATACCAGAGACTACCAGGGAAGGACCATGCCAAGTGACTGCAGAGCAGATGTTGTGGCATGGACCCTGAGCCTCCAGCATGCTGGGCTGCCCTGGGAATGACAGGTTTCGGTGTCTGCATGGAAACTAAGGACCTCTCCAAAATTTCCCTCTGATTTAGGGTGCTGTAAAAAAGTGTGTCCTAGTACAGCTGACCAGTTGGCTCATGTTACAACAAGGGGTTTGCTGGGTGGCCAGGCTGCTGGTCCTGCCCTGCCATGGCTCTGTGAGTGACACCAGCCTCTCGCCCTCCTCTGGCGTGTCTGTTCTGGCAGAATCTGTGGGGCTGACAATGGCACTGGCACTGTCAACAAGTGGGACTCACACCCTTGCCCTGACCTCCCCAAGCATCCCTGTGCTGAGCCACACAGACCCTCACACTGGGGTGCCCTCCTGCCTGCTGAGAGAGGAGCAAACACTGACTTGTGAGGCTGAGTTTGCGTTAAAAATAGTCATTGTGCCTGAAGGAATGAATCTTACATTGTTTTTTCACTTTCCTGCTGTGCTGCTATTTTTTTCATCTTGTCTCTCATTAAGTGTGTCCCTGCAACAGTGTGGGCAGCCCTTTACTCCCTGGTTTCCAGCTACGTGGTGTGCTTTATAGTTTTTCCCAACTACTGCATGAGGACTTCCAGATGAATTCTTGGCATGAACACTGCCTTCAATAGAGCCCGAGAGATTAATTAATCTTTCCAGTAACCTCAGTAGGTGGGTTAGCAATGGTCAACACTGCTGCTCCTGTCGTGCAGAAGACAGGATCAAGTAGCTGGGGGTCTGAGCAGCTTGCCCAAGGCTGTGGCAGAAGTCTCAGAGTTCAGTTACCAGGCCTGAGGTCTCACTTTCTCGTTTAGTCTCAAAGACATGATTTTCTGTGACCTGGTTTTCCTTCAGAATCTCTTCTGTGTTGTGCCCAGACTGGCATGAGGGGTACCTGAAATGAGGAGGGACATTTTCCTGGGGGTCTTTGTTCTCAGGCTTTATTTCTTCCTGACTTGCCTGTCATCCAGCCCCAGCTTGCTGGGGACAATAATGTTTTGTTACTCATTGCAGAACTTGAATTAACTGAATTAATAATTCAGACCCTTCCTTTAAAAGCTTTTAATTTAATAGGTAAAATGTCAGGGAAAATCAATGTGAGTCTGTTTCCTCTCTGTTCATTATGCACTCCATTAAACAGCTTTTATGTTCTGTTTATAGGTTGGTTGTGTGTTTAGTCTTTTTATTTTTTGGTTTAATTTATTTTAATTTTTTTTAAAAAAGAAACATTTTTACATTTATGATGTAAAGCTAGCCCAGCTGAGAACCAGCACTAAAAGAAATGCGTTTGGCTGGAGCAAGGAATCTGTGAGACCACAAACATCAAGATGTCCCTCGCAAGAAGCTCTGTGTCGGGACGCCATGGAAGGGAGGTGGGTGGGGAAATAAACATGTTCCAGACAATTTGCTGATTGCAAATCTTCAGAGACATAAAATGTCCCTAAATTGTTGAGTCCCCTCTTGCGGTGTTAAGAGAGGTCTGATTGCCCAACCTGGAAAGAGAAAACCACAAGCGAGTTGTTAAGGTTTCTGTCTCACCCCTACAGTGAGGAGCAGGAGAACGCCTTTTCCAGTCCGTAAACACCGCCTGGTTGGCTGGAGGGATGTTCTCGCCCGGATGTGGCAGATTTTATAGCCGTGTGAATAAGAAACAGAGCACGCAAAGGAAAGTATTACAGTTTAAGGGGTGATAAAACTTAATGCCACCCTGCTCCATTCCTCTCCTGCCCCATGATTTCTCAAAATGTCTGTTGAGAACCTTTGACTTTGGTGAGGCTTAGGAGGCAAAGAGGACAATAAAACAAAATCTGGAGACCAGTAGAGATGTCATCCAGGCTAATGTACTTATTTTCCTTGAGTAATGGAAGATAACAGCCCATGACTAGATTGAGAGTGAAGCTTTTCTTTCCTTTTTCCTTTGATTTACCACAGGATTGCTCAGCAAAGTTATTTTGTTGCTGGATGTCTGAGTTTTTCCAAGTGCACTGTGGGAACAAATCTTGTCCCGCTTGGGCTAAAGCTATGAAGGTTAACTTACCATTATTTGTAAAGTGCTTTGTGTCACTAAGGGCCTAAGTGTCAAAGGGGAGAATGGACACTGAGGATGGTGCTGTAGTTGCACTGCTAAGTCACCTCCCATACTGCAAGGCCAACCTCTGCTTTTCCACTGGTCTTCCCTTCATTTGCACACAGTGCCCAAATATCTTAAAGTTGTGGTAAAACCTCCAAAGCTTTCCAGCTTAGGAAGACAAGCTAACAATTTTTAGGCAGCTCTCGTTGGGGAAACTGGGCTGTCACCACTCCTCAGTAAAGAGATTTCTGAGCAGAAGAGAAGACAGAAGAAATTACTGAGCATCAGCAATTCTTGCACAGAAAGTACTTCATTTGGATAAGTTGCTGACCTTCAGGAGCAAAGGTGTCCACTCAGGATTTACAGGGAAAGTCCTCATGTCAAAGTACAGAGGACTTCTTCCATGAATCAGATTGCTCTTCCAACTGCAGATGACAGCAGGAAGGTGCTAGTAGTCTGTGACAGGGAGTGAAAACTAAGGACTCTGTTGCTTCACGCAGAGGCAGGTTGGTGACAGAGAAAAGGGAAAAAAAATGATGATTAATGTGATCATGACAATGGTGACTTTGTGAGGAAAGTTTCAATAGCAACGAATAGGATCATTAAGGTTCCACATGCCTTAAGGAATGAGTCAACAAGGTACCAGGAAAAGATTCAGCAGAGGCACTACTAGGGAAAGAGGATGGAAAGGAAAGGATACTACAGAGCAGGTTGGGAAGATCTCTGCTAAAGTAAGGTTGGTGGGGAAGACTGCATTGCTGTGCCAATAGCTGCCATGTCACACCACCACGATGGTTTGTGCTTTGACAAGAAGCATTACTGGGGAATGCATTGTCTATGGCCTTCCCGCCAAAATGTATGCTTGCTGATTGCTCTCTGCTGTCTCAGAGGATAGAAATGTTTGGGACTAACTTGAAAATTACATCTAAACCCATCATTGCTCAGACAGCTCCAGCCAGGTGTCTAACTAAGAGATCTTCAGACATGGAAGGCAATCTCTTATTTCTCCTGAGCATATTTTTGCATCATTGAAATGCATCAAATGGTGAATTTTTTCAAGTATTTTTCAGTTTTACTGAACTGGTAACTCATACAGAAAATCTAGGGAAAACAAACTAACTAACTAACTAACAAACAAACATACATTTGGGAAAAATCTCATTTTGTCATCTGAGGATAGAGACGTCTTGGGAAGTTGTGCCTGGTCTCCTCCCCACTAGCAAGTGGTGAGAAGAGCAAGAGCCATGGTTTTGCAATTATCATCAATCAAAAAACTACACTTTTTTTAAAGGACTGAACTTTGGATCATCTGGAAGCACTGAGTATCTTTCTGAAAGATAGAACATTAGAAAAAGACATAAAGCCCCACATACGAGATTTCATTGTACAAAGGATGTAGCAGTGGGGATTTACACAGATTTTCTTGTGATGGTCACCAAAATATTGATATATGTCTGATTAGTGTGGTTTATTTGTTTGGCATTCATCATATTTTTATTTTTGATTTTTTTTAGGGAAAACATTTGGACATGTTGATGAATGGAAAACACTTCAGAAACTGCTCAGCAAGAATTAAGCAAATCTGATGGAACAGGTCATTCTCTGACTCCTGTCTCCTGGGCCATACTCAGAGAAGTTTGTCTCTACCAAAGAAAGGATTTGATCACATAATATAGTCATTAGGAATTCATGCCCTTGGTTGGTTAAATGATTGGAAGGAAATTAATGCTCTCCTTCAAAAACACTTACAAAAAATAATTTAGTTGACTTTTTGTTCCATTTAAAAAGAAAAAGACTCCAAAAGGAATAGCTTTTACTTTGTTGCAAATTGTAAGTAGAACTTCAATTAAAATCAGAATTTAATAGTTTTATTTCAGAATTAGCTTATTTGACTTTAAGTTTTTAAAACTAAAAGACTTCACAAATGAATAAAAAAAATAAACTATAGATTTTTGTTTTAAGACATTCTGTTGTCCTTACTGATGTTTCCTATTTCTTACCATTGAGCAGGGAGGTTAAAAGTAGCTATACTTTCTGATGTAAAAAGCAAGAAAAAAATACCTCACCCCAAAATCCTTGAAGGGCAATCTTGCTCTGGAGATTAAGGGAGAAGAGCTCATTTTCCATAAGTTCTATTGATTTTCTGTAGTTCTTTTTCATTTTTAAATATGCTTAGATACTATCTTCTTGTTTCTGTGTTTTCTGAAATACCTACTAACAATCCCAGGCTGTAACATCTTCTCATGCATGTTAGCTCCAGCAATGTTACAAAACTGTCCCTGCCATCAGGGGCTCCCATGGGCATTGCTCTGCACTGGTGGAGCGCAGAAACCATCCTTCCTACTGGATAAGGTCCAAGAATCCAAAAGCCTGGTTACATGAGCTGTCAGGCAAGGTACAGTCCAAAATCTAAGTAACTTCTCTGATGCCTGAAATGGCTTTGCTTATACACCCGAGAAATACGGAAACACTGGAAATTTTGTTAATTGAATTTTCCATCCTTATTTTGTCCTCAAACCCCACTGCATTTTAAAAATTCCTATTTGAAAGTAACTATCAGAGCTGGAAATTAAGTTCACATGAAGTGAGTTAAGGATGTGAATAAACTCCTGATTAAATTTACTTGGAAAAAAAAAAAAAGCACTATTGAAGGTGGAAGGCCAGACATGTAAGGCAGCATGGGCTGAGCAGCCAGTGGGGTCCAGTTCTAGGGCAGCTGAGCATCTCCCATAGCTCTCCCCGAGCACTGAGTTCTTATCTTGACCTGCAGTATGTGAGCCCAAACTGAGTTTGGATTTCTGTGGGAAGCGGGTTTCCCCTGCTACAGGCTCTCTGCTTTGCTGGTGTGAGAAGCAGTGTCCTGTCTTTTGATAAGCAACACTAGCTAAGGCAAAATTTCTGCCTAGTGTGCATTTCCCCGAGCTTTGTTGCTATGATTGAAGCAATATTCTTTCCACTACTTCTCCTGAGAGACTTTCCAGTGCTTGATACATATGACTATTGAAGTGTTGCCTTCAGCATCCTCTAATTACAGTTTGAAATTAAGCTTTTTTTCCACCCTGGCTTCTACTGATCTGCTGCTGGTGTGATGTTTTCTGGAGTAATTTGTGTCAAATGAGTTTCAGAAGGGAAATGACTAGATAGAGAAGGGTGGAAGACCAGCTTTTACTCTAAATAGACACATTACTCTTTAGGATTTTTCAGTGTTTCCTCTGAAATACAAACAGTGCATCTGCAACAAAGTCTCATGGGCATTGTAATCTTCTGGGTCATGAACAGCTATGAAGGTGGGAGCTCAGTGTCTACACCTGTCTTAGACTTCAACCATATTTTTCTGAAACTCTAGAAGTTCCCAGGTTTTTTGGTTGCCCTTTTCTTCCTTCTGTACACACACTGCCCAGACACAATCCTGGCTTCTATGCAGAGCTCAGTTTCAGCCTCTTGAAATCAGTTAATCCAGTCTCCCCACAGTGTTTGAGAAGGGGTCCAAGACCAGTCAATGAATGCTTCCTAAAGACTGAAGACAAGCACCCACATGTGAGATGTATCTCCCATGATGGGACTGCACAACAGTAGTCTCCAATCTCCCTAGGGCAACCGGTACAGGCAGTTCTGCACAGGCATTCCTGAAGGCAAAATACCTGCCATGGACAATCTCCCTAAGGTGAGAACTAGGCAGGAACAAAAAACTTTAAACTGAAAGCATTTCTTGAAACCAAAATGTCTCAGAGCTTAAAAAAAATGTGCTTTGTTATTGTGCAGCCAAATGGAAAGCAAGCCACATAAAGACTTTTTCCCAAAACCCTTGTCCACCTCCACTTTTGTGCTCCCTCTCAGAAACAGAGAAAAAACCCCAAACATTTTCGGTAAGCCTGGTGGCAAAGCGCTCACATCTTGAGGATTTAAATCCTTGCTTAATCATAAGGCTGCAGCTCCATCTCTCACTTTTCTGATGAGTATTTCTTTGACATCCAACACCTTTGCCAGGAGAAATTGCAGGCAGCCTGGCAGCAGGGGCAGTAGCCATGTGTCCCACATGTATGAAAAAGGGCCCCATCCCACTCTATCTGAAGGAGGCCATAAGATTTGCCGTGGTTGGGGCTATGGGCCTGCCTTCCCTTGAACTTCTTCCTGCCTCTTCCCAGCTGTCACTAGATATGGCATCCCACATGTGAGAAATGTTCTTTGTAAATTGACCACTTCTGATGAAAACCTATTCTGCACCCCAAATTATGAGTCAATTCTCCTGGAGTCATGCATGATACCACATCACCCACCCTGGTGTTGGCTTCTCATTCTCCCTGCAACCAGACAAAATGATTTTATTTAAGTAACAATCTGAATGGCTTAGAAAAAGAACAAAAATCTAATTTTGAAGAGATTATGGTGAACCTATTGTAAACCGTGTTCAATAAGAAGAGGACTTAGAAGAAGGCCTATAATGGGTCTGAGTGACTGTGCTGGGGAAACAGGTAATTTCCTGACGGTTAACAGCTAATTTTTCTAACAATCAAAGTGCAGGGATCATGCATATAGGTTTCTAATGGACACTCATGAAATAGTTAGAGCATTGATGAATACCAGGTGGCCACTCTTCACTTTCCTATTGTTGAAAACTCCATTTAACTCAGCAGGAAGTAGGATCTCTGACCACCTGGATCTGTATGGAAGTGTATGGGCAGTTAGTAGCCATATACAGTTTGTACTTCCTCTCCTGAGAGATAAAAACCATTGATAAATGGCATCACTGCAGTAGCTCCATTAGAAAGAGCACTATCAAAACTATCCAGTCCCAGAGCACAATACCCTAAGTGTTCTCTGGTGAGGTACCACTGTCAGTTAATTCTGTAATTGCTGGCTCGATATAGGAGAAGGGATCGGGCCCGGCGAGAGATTCCTAGAGACAGGGATGCTCTTTAAGACACGTGGTTTATTGGTCGTGAGGACAGGCAGCCTGACCAGCACCGGCTGAAGCGTGGTCTCAAAAAGAGAGCGTTCTCCAAAACAGCAGCAGCAGCAGCCCGAGCTTCCTGTTACATTACATTTTATCTCTTTCTGTCTTGAATATTCTGATTAACACCA
>VZUI01089428.1:0-42728 GCA_013401135.1 Cettia cetti
TACCTTTAAGACTGATTCTGAGAGTGAACCAGGGAGAGAAGACGCGCGGAGTTTGTTTGAGAAACAACCTGACTCCCACACATTCTCTTGTCTGGACTCCTGTTCGTTGGAGGCACGGACAGCGGTGGGACAGAGATCTTTTTGCTTTTAGTTAGTTTTAGCTAGCTGAGGCAGAAAAGTTCCCTGGACTGTTTTGGTTTTTTTTTCCTTTCTTCTTAGGACTGTTTAAATCTACTCTAGACTGAAAAAACCCAGAAGGGCTTGCACCTGCGGCCCACTGGGCCCGGACCTCCGGAAAGACTGAGACTGGCAAAAGACTGAGTGAGCTGAGCTGCACCCATGGCAAGGACTGTCTCAGTTTGCCATCTCTCTTCAGAGCGGCGAGAGATTTTATTGTTTCATTGTTCATTTTATATTTTCATAGTATCCGTTCTTTGTGCTTGTAGGTATTTTGTTTGTTAAATAAATAGTTTTTTCCACTTTTTTTCTGAGGAAGTTTTTCCTGGACTAGCTAAGGGAAAGAGCTGTTTGGGTTTACTTTCCAGAAGAACCCCCTTCGGAGGTTTCCTCCCAAATTTGCCCTAAACCAAGACAGATACAATCTTTTTGGCGCCTAACGTCGGGCTCGAGAGAGTGAAAAAAACTTATACTGATTGCACTTTGGTTGTACTGTTGTGGGGATAGAGCAGTCAGTAGCTATGTTGCTCTTTAAATTCCTAATGTGTCTTAAAATAAAGTCCTTTTTGTGTTTCTGTTCCCTAAGCTTTTTTAATGTTTTAATACCTTTCTAGTCCTTAAATTTGTTTTCTTATCCAGAAATAGCTCCAGTGTTATCCCTAACATGTAGCTTTTACACTAAAAGTGCACAAATTAAGATAGCTATTCTCCTGGGCTCAGTGATTATGAGTTATAGGAAGTTCATGCAAATACTGAAGTGTGTGCCAGGTATGTTTGGTTTATGATTTCTTTGTCCTACCCTGTGTCCCAGTTCCAGTAGCATGTTTTAAAAATTTAATAATAATTGCACCCAGTTTGTAAAAAAAAGACTAAAAGATAAATATTTTCAGTCTTTTCTTTCCTTCTTCTCTTTTAAATCAATTACATCACTTTTAGAGTATGTTCAGTGTCCCCTGAATGTTGAAAAATACCACCTTATTGGTATTTAATCTGGTAAGCTCCCTTTATATAGTTTGCAGCTTGTCCAGAATTAAGTCTGAAATTTCCAGAAAGACTGACAAGACTGCTAGCCTAGCAGTAGACCCAGAAGTAGACCCATGTGTGAAAAATCCCAAATAGTATAAAAAATAAGAAAATATAGGTCAAACCCTGAAATAATTTTCTAACCCTATAGCCTAAAACTTTCCACCCAAACAAATTCAAAACCCATCTGAAATGAAAAAATACCTTTAAAAAAATGCCAAAATAATTCCAAGAAAAAAATATTGTTGCAATAAGCTAGGCCCTGGCATATGCTTATTGCACTCTGCTATATACTATAGAGCAGCAAAAAAAAAAGCAAAAAAACAACAAAAAAAAATAAACCAGCAGCTACCGCAGTCACTCAAGCTGCAGCCAACACCCCATCTACTTAAGTTGTAACCAAACACAACAGTAAACCTAAACCAGCAAATTCTAGATGGCACTAAAGTGAGGCATTTAAAATCCCTGTCACAAGATCCTGTTATCAACCAAAAAATAATAAAAGAAGCTAACCCTTGTAGTCTCTAGGAACAAGTCCTAAGAAGTGTAACAGAAAGATATCTGTGTGCAGACAATCTCTATATGTAGCAAACCCAGTAAAAGACCACAAACCAAGAAATTCAACGCTTGAAAAAAATAGCAGTGGCAGAGATTGTCTTCTCAGATAACCTAAACACTAAGAACCCAGACTTAATACCATGCACACCTGTGATGTGGCAAAAACTTGTACAACTTGAGCCACAAGAATACTCTTCTGCTTTGGCAATAATGAAGCAAAAATACATAAAAGAAACCATGCTAAAAATAGCAAAAAAGCTCTGAACATATGCAAATGCTGTGCATAATCCAACACATGGGAAAATTGCACCTGTAGAAACATCTGCAGAAATTAGAAAACAAAATTTTAAAAAACCACAAAAAACTCAAAGAAAAAAGTTTTTTAAAATTCTCCAAATCTCTGCAGTACAGATCAAAAGTTCTAGCAACAAAAGCAAACGTTCCCCAAACAAAGAAAAAAAAGAGCCTCTCACGAGCTAAGCTGTAGTCCATGCTGTGTAATTCTGGAAAAGATATGAAAAAATAAGCTGGAAAATCTACTAATAATCTAGCACAACAACTACGTAAATTGTTAGAAGGCTAGACTCAAAAAAGAAGTTCCATGAAAAAAGAAGCAACTCCAGTTACCCAAAAAAAAGAAAGATAACCAAGCTTAAAAAAGCCCTACCTCTAGCCAGGTAGAGGCTAGAAAAAACCAAGTTTTTTGAACTGTGTAAATTCATTAACCTGACACATTAGAACCACAAAAATACAAAGCCTTAGTTGACACTGGTGGGCATTGCACATTAATCCCATCAAAATATGTAAAAGAAGAATCTGTTTCTATTGCTAGTGTAACAAAAAGATCACAAAATTTTACTGTAGTAAAAGCTAATATAAGTCTGACTAAAAATAAGTAAAAAACACACCCTATTGTGAGCGGCCCAGAGGCCCATGCATTTTAGGCATAAACTTCCTCCAAAATGAGTATTTCAAAATGAGTGTCACATAAGTAAACTTCTCCCATCAAGCAGTGTGCCCGTATTAGAAAACTAAATCACCCTAAGATTTCGAAAATAATTACAAATTAGCCTGAAGGTGAAAACTTCAGTCTCACTAACGAAGAAAAACAAGAGCAAGTAACACATGCTGAAGAAGCTCCACCATACAACCAACTGCCAGGTGAAAAAACACATTGCGCTCTTATTACAAATAGTTCTTGTCGTAATGTACAGATAAAACAAAAATAAAAGCAGCAGTATGGAACCCCACACAACAAGTCACACAAGCCACTGAAAAAGAAAGTAAATCAAGCCAACTTGCTGAACTCAAAGCTATTCAGGTGGCTCTAAACATTGCTAATAAAAAACAAGTGGCCAAAGCTATACCTCTATACTGATTCAAAAATAGTAGCCAATGCTCTGTAAAGATAACTAAAAAAGTGAAAAAAGGCTAATTAGCAGCATAACAAAAAAACAATTTAGGCTGCCAAAGAGTAGAAAGACATTGATACTAGAATAAAAAACTACCTGTGAAAGTCCGCCATGTAGATGGCCAAGTCCCCAAAAGTCAAACCAATAAAAAGCACCAAAACAATGAGCAAATAGATCAGACTACTAAGATAGAAGTGTCTAAAATAGACTTAAATTGACAAGATAAAAAACCCCTGTTCCTAGCTCAATGAGCCCATGATGCCTCAGGTCATCAGAGAAGAGATATCACCTATAAGAAGACACAAAACCAAAGAATGAATCTCACCATGAACAGTATTTCTCAAGTTATCCACAACTGTAAAAACATGTGCTGCCATCAAGCAGGCCAAGCAAGTAAAACCCCTATAGTATAGTGAGCAGTAATCCAAATATAACTATAAAAAAGCCTGACAGATTAATTACACCACATTGCCCCAGACACGCCAAGGCAAGCGCTATGTACTCACAATAATAAAAGCCACCATGAAATGGCTGGAGACCTACCCTGTGCCTCATGCTACAGCCCATAACACCATTCTAAACCTTGAAAAGCAAGTCCTATAAAGGCATAGCATGCCTAAAAAAATTAAGTCAAACAATAAAACTCATTTTAAAAATAGCCTTAACAACACCTAGATTAAAAAACATAGTATTGAGTGTACCATATCCCCTACGATGCACCAGCTGCCAAAAAAGTAGAAAGACACAATAAACTGTTAAAAACCACCTTAAAAGCACTGAGTAGAAAATCTTTCAAAAATTAAGAGCAGCATCTAACAAAAGCCACCTAGTTAGTTAACACCCAAGGTTTCACCAACAAAGCAGACCCTGCCCAATCTGAGCTCCTACCTACAGTAAATAGAAATAAAGTTCCAGTAATACATACGAGAAATTTATTAGAAAAAACAGTTTAAATCAAATCTGCCTCAAGTACAGACAAATCCATCCATGGGATTGTCTTTGCTCAAAGACCAAGTTACACATAATGGATAATGCAAAAAGATAAAACAACTTGATGTGTACCTCAAAGAGATTTAATTGTTAAGTGAAAACCATGTGTAAATATCATTATTTGCTAAATGTCCGCTACCATTTTCTGTATATAGCTGTATACTGTATATATATTTGCCTGTATAATGTATGTATGTTTGGAATTAGAATTTTATTTCGTTTTAGTAGTAAGTTGACGATATGGGGATACAAGGGGTAAAATGTCCTAGGGTGACTTTATGATGCTTGTATCCCCAATCGTCCATTCTGTTTGTGCTGTATATTGAGTTCTCTACCTTTAAGACTGATTCTGAGAGTGAACCAAGAAAAAAAAAAGTGCAGAGTTTGTTTTGAGAAACGGCCTGACTCCCACACATTCTCTTGTCTGGATTTCGGTTCGTCGGAGGCACAGACAGTGGTAAGACAAAAATCTTTTTGCTTTTAGTTAGTTTTAACTAGCTGAGGCAGAAAAATTCCCTGAAATGTGTTGGTTTTTTTTTTTTTTTTTCCTTTCTTCTTAGGACTGTTTAAATCTACTCTAGACTGAAAAAACCCAGAAGAGCACCAAGGGTTCGCACCTGCGGCCCACTGGGCCTGGACCTCCGGAAAGACTGAGACTGGCAAAAGACTGAGTGAGCTGAGCTGCACCCACAGCAAAGACTTTCTCAGTTTGCCATCTCTCTTCAGAGTGGCAAGAGGTTTTATTGTTTCATTGTTCATTTTATATTTTCATAGTATCCGTTCTTTGTGCTTGTAGGTATTTTGTTTGTTAAATAAATAGATTTTTCCACTTTTCTCTGAAAAAGTTTTTCCTAAACTAGCTAAAGGAAAGAGCTGTTTGAGTTTACTTTCCAGAAGAACCCCCTTCGGAGGTTTCCTCCCAAATTTGCCCTAAACGAAGACAACACTCCACCAATGTATCTCTGAAATACACCACAACATTTTGATGAAAACAGTTCTGTGCTTGTATCTTTGATCTAGAATCAAAGTTATCACCCCAGATGAACCTGAACCAAGTATTCAGGTATTTCAAATGCTGAATGACAGACCAACTGAGGATTAAAGGTCAGGCCAATAGCTTGAAATGCAGCAAAAACAGACAATGCTGAAGTACACTTAGATCTTCACGCAAATAGCCTTCAGGCTTGCTATGAGTTTAGTCAAAGCGAGACAGCATGATCTATTCAAGTTGTGCTCCAGGCTGGATGCTGTAAGACAGGGTTGTGCTCATGACTATAGTATCAATTTGCTGCATGATCTATTCTTTTGGATTCAGCTGTATTTTACTACTGACATGGCAGATTTATTCTGTAGCTTTACATGACTATCATGGGACTAATTCCCTAAGGGATCTATATCATTTTATTTTGGGCTTCTTGTTGTCTGTCCCAAATGCTTTTACCTGCTGATTTTTCATACAGCTGGAAACAAAGCTGAAACTTCCTCAAAAATCATGGTTCCTCAGGGCCCACATAGGAAATTACTACTGCTCACATAATAAATTCACTGAGTACAGGATATCAATAAAACCAAGAATGCTCTTTCCAATGGTTTATTTAGCTGCTGAGTTCAAGTTTCCCTTCCATGTAACAGCTTTTCTGTTATTAAATCAGAGATCAACAAGTTTCTGAAATGTTCTTCCAGTTTGATATTGGGTTATCAGATAGTTAAAGCACTAAAAATAATCCTTTAAGGATCATTCATGGTCTTAGTCAACAGGTTTTGACTGAGATTTCAGAACATCACAGCCATTATTACAGGTATGTTGGAGCAACTAAATCTAAGCAGTAACTTTGCCAACATGCCCAGAACCTCTCTTTTACAAGTGCTTTTTGTGTTAATTCCTGTCTGCAATAACCCATCTGCAACAAACCTCATTCAGCTACATGTGTTAACCAGTAGTCAATAGTATAATATCAAAGGAAATAATTAATAGTACTTCTACTCCTAATATCACTTTGACACTATAGTAGGACTGTACTGATACTGCACAGATTCTATTTCAAAATATAAGCATATTAACAAAAATAGCCCAGGTGCATACACACATGCGCAAAAAAAAAAAATAAAAAATTGTACCCATCTTGAAAAACAAAGTTTGTAACAAACCCATCTTGAAAAGCAAAGTCTTTCCAGTTTCCAGAGGGGGTGGTATTCACATCACTGAAGCTAAGATGCTTACATAGGCAGCTATTATCCTGTGGCTCTTCAATACTCAATAGAGAAAGAAAGGCTTCTCCAAGAAGAAATTCAGAGCAGAGACCCAGTATAAGCTCTTTGTAGAAACAATTTCCTCTAGAAGCGAAGAAAACATAAAAGAAGCACAAGAGAAACTCTCTGACTGAGGCTTAGTGGTTCACACTGTAACACAGAGAAACAATAAAAATCCTCATTATATCATACTGCCTCTTCAGGCTTGCAGAGTTCAATGAATCAGAATTCCAATATGATTGGATTACTGCCTTCTCACATTCTTTGAGGTATTCTGGTCTCTGCAGTTCTGAATGATGGCCACAGGAAATAGATTTCCTGGATATCTTGATGAGAAGAGAAACAGAGGTCGTATCTTCCCAGCATAGAAACAATAATGTTTACCTAGTGTTTGGCTTCTATGGTTATACAATTTAATTAACCTCAACATGATCTATGGTGGAATATAAGATGAGACTTCGGTTGTCTCACTGATTTCAATTTTGTTGTGAAGTTTCAAAGCAGTGATTTGGAAAGTTGAACAGAAAGAGTGCTATCATATTTTATGAGATTTCTGGACAATCCAAAGCCTTACTGTGAATTACCTTCAATATGCAAACTACTGATCAACTATATTATATGTCTTTATGTCACTGCAAGGGATATCTTTTATTGTTACCAACATATAGATTGACATTGTGAAAAGGAAATAACGTAGTTTTATGTCATTCAAAAGTCAAGGATTTCAAGGACTCAAGGATTCATGGATGCCCATCACTTGGGTAGCTAATAATCCTATTCACAGTTCTGTATTTGTTTAGAGAGCAGATATCTTCAAGATAAATGACTTGGGTCCTTGACTTCATTTTATGTAAGTCATCAGATCATAGGAATGAATTATGCATTTTGCAGGAGATATGCTTTTATGACAGTTTGCACTATGAAGAGCAACAGTAACACAATTCACCTTGGGAACACCTGAAAGTGAGTCAGGGCACATGGCAAGTAATTCACCGCAAGTGGAAGATAGAATGGAGATATTCCTGTGGAATGAAGAACACACCTCCAGCCCTCTAGAATGTCAGACCTTTCTCAAACAAAATACTTTAAGATTTTCTTGTATTATCCAGAATGTATAACACTTTCTAGATGAGTTACATTTTTCAGGAATTTATAATGGTAGCATTCTGTCTTACTCCTTATCTTTTATTCTTAATGGAAAAAAACAGTCAACTCTTTTAATTAGAAGAAACAAAAATATAAACTTTGAAACTATTAGACTTTTTCAGTTAAGCCAGTTGATATACTTTTGCTTAATCCTGGCCCAAAATACCTCTGCACCCAGCTATAACAAACACTTAAGATTCAGCTGGGTTGCAGACCATGTAAGAATCCATAATCCTGGCAATAGCAATTAACATCTCCAGACATAGGTCACAGCCAGAATGGTTTCATCAAGGGAAAGTCTCACCTATAGAACCTGATTTCTTTTTATGACAAGGTAACCCACCCAGCTGATCTAGGAAAGATAGCAAACGTAGTTCTTTTGGACTTCAGCAAAGCTTTGATACCATCTCTCACAGTGTCCTTCTGGACAAGATGCCATGTGGTAGGTGAGCAACTGGCTCACAGGTCAAGCACAGTTATAGTGAATGGGGAAACATCTGATAATTTTCAACAGTTTACAAACTATAAAAGCTACACCAAACTTTCACAAAGCATGAATCCTCCAAACATTTTCATGGAAACTTGTGCAGTTTCTCCCTTGAGTAGGGATGCCTGCTTCTCTGTTACTTCCAAAAGGTTAAGTGAATAACTCTGTGTGCATTATCACCACTCTGGTGATAGGAGTGGTGTCAACTCCTATTCAATACTATTTCTTTTACTAGCTTTAATATAGGAAACTTGATAGAGTGTACTGTTTTATGTCATAATCTGATCTACTTGGATCTTTAGTTTTACACTGTGTAGTAAGTAATTCTTTAGTTTTACACTGTGTAGTAAGTAATTCTGATTAAGATCTTTCATCTGTTATCTCTTGTTTGTTTAATATTCACTTTTATAAATATATCTGGTTTGCCATCATTAGAACTTGCAGAGTGATTCCTTCATTTTAAAGTGTGGTCATGTTCTGAGGCTAAAGCAGGGCCTGTCTGAAGTTTCAACTCATCCCATGACAGCTGGCCAGTGAGATCAGATAAGTAATCTCTCCAATATCATGTGTTGGATACAGACAGTATGTGTTATGCCTCATTTCTTGTTTTAATTTTGTCTGCGGTTTTGTAAGGCTAAACTTTTCTATGAGCAAACTGATTGCAAACGTTTGCCTTAACCTTTCCCCTGCCCTCCTGGCCTCCAGGTGCTCTCTAATGCTTGCTGTGGAAGAGCGACTGATGACTAGCATTTCTTAAAGGAAAGGGCAAAAAAAAAAAAGGTAAATGCAACCACAGAAGTGCTTTAGTGGCCTGGAACAATTTCAGAAGGGAAACGGAATGCAGGGCTCAAAATTTTCTGTACTGTATTATAGAAGCTTCTTCAGTTCAGCCAAAGAATAATCAGAATAGTATAAACAGTCTTTTCAGATTAATTTGCAGTCCATGTCTGGTCATCTGTGACTGGATTTCAATCAACAGGAGGAACGGTTTCAGGAACAGAAGAACAAGTACCTTAATTCTTCTTTGAGCAGCCAAACTAATTAGCCTGCTGTCTCCCACGTCCCTCACAAACCCCAGCTCTCCTTTATATTCCTGACATCTGTCATTTCAACAGCCCATATCCACCCAACATGCCCAGAGCCACACCAAGTCTGTACAGGTTTCTTGTTTCAGACTAAGACAGTTGATATGCATCTGCTCAATTCTTGCCCAAAACACTCCTGCACCTAGCACCATACACTCAAGTTTAATCCTAGACTCCTCAACACAGGACTCTTGTTCCCTTTTCTCCCAGAGATGCATCAAGCACTTCTAACAACACATACTGAAAATAAAGGCCATAAGAGCAGAAGTCTCCCTTCCTTCTTCACAATGGGGCCATAAACATGGGTTTCTACTCCATGTCAACACCTATTTTCATGCAACCTCCAAAACCCCAAAATTATTAAGATCTTGCTTTAAACTAGCAAAAAGATCCGTTAGCTATTAAAGCACAGATAGAGATGGAGTAATGGCATATGCCTCATTTCCTTAGGTAGACAGGCAACAGACTAGGTGAAAGGATGCATTTTTCAGAAAGTGTTTGTCACTCTCTGTGCCATCTAAAATATTTAAATCTGTCACTGAAACTTATCACCTAATGCACATTCATTTGAAAATGGCAGACAAAGGAAGAACGTGAATATAAAAAACACTCAAAAATATTTTTAAGGCATAGTGGTACATATCCCAACATTATGTAGCTAGCTTAAATAAATAAATAAAATCTGTAATACTTAGCTAGATAACAGCAATACAATTACTAGTAATATGCTTTGCTGCCTTGACAGTAAATCAACATAAAAAATTTCTTTAAATGTTTCCTGTCATGTAAATGCTGCTAAAATGCTGCTTCCTGATTAATAAATATTTGGACCGTACTGTGTTACGGCAAGTCCCTACAAACAGAATATGCAGTTAACAAGAGAGATAATGGAAATGCTGACACCTCAAGCACTTTTTTAATGTTGCATTGTTTTATGAAAGACTAGAGTAAAACATTGTATGACACACTCCAGAGAGTCCAAGGAAAGGACTTGGCATTTAAATTTCCCAAATGAATGACACTTTTGACATTTCCCTTAAAAAAGCTCATAATGTACAGTAGTTTTTTATTCTGCTTTCCACTATGAAAAAATTATCAGAATAATGATAGTAATTGGTAAATAGATGAGTAAGAAATCCCAGAAGCAATCTCATATTAAAAGGCCACACTACATATTACTGAGGAATACTGCTCTATAACAATTTTGGTTGAATCATAGACGGATTTTTTTTTGCTCTGGGTTGTTTGGGGTTTTTTTTTCCTTCAAATAAAACTTTCCAGAAAGCAAGACAACACATTAAGAAGGTCTCAGCAGGTCATATAATCCCCGGTAAGACCAATCACTTCTGCTAGAGACATCCACACATCTTCGCTAACAGAGGCTTCCAGCAGCAGAGATCTCCACAACATTTCCCAGGCATTAGATGAGGTTACCTACCTCACTCACTTTCAGAGAAGTTATTTCCTAACATCTAGTCTGAATCTCTCTCAATGCAAATTAACTTTCCTCTTCTCCTGCTCTCAGTAGGCCTTGTAAGTGCTTTTTCTTCCTCTACTTTTCTTACCTTTTTGATTCTGCTGTTTATCCCATTTTTCTTTAAATTCAGTGTCCCAAACATGATATATAAATTCTGCCAATATCCTATTATACCTAACATAATGTAATGCTATTTATAAATTATTTTTAAACAGCAGAACAGTGTGGGTTCACATTTAGTGTAGTATCCAATATAGTTACCGTAAGCTTTTATTCAGTATTTTCTAAGCAAAGGTTCCTTCACCTTGTGATTGTGCAGCTGATTATTCCAAAGTGTAACACACTGCAAAAGTACTTAGTAAATTTCTCTCAACTTTTTGTAAACTGTTGCTCTAGCATGTTTATCCTAATCTTGTCTTCCAAACTTCTTGCTGTTTCCTCCTCATGGGCACCTGCAAAGTAAAGAAGTATGCTGAGCAGACCCAAACTAAACCTTCCAGAAACACATTCAGTCCCCCATTCACCAGCAGATGCTTCACAAAATTAGTCTGCGCAGCTTCCTAACTACTGGTAGATTCAGTTTGCAGCTGTTTCATCTACCATGTATTTCTTTTCTTGCTTGAAAGTGCAGCGTGCAAACAAAAACGTCCAGCTGTTAAAGGCAAGTTGTATCTACAGCCTCTCTGACTCTAAAAGGCCTGCCACTTTTATAAAATTAAATTAGACTGGTTTGAAAAGAGTAACGCCCAGTCAAGATGCCTTGTATGGGTTGGTTTTATTCAATTTTGTGAAATATTGTAAGCTCCAGTGCTTTACTTCACCTTAAGTTAGGTAAATTTTCTGCAATTTTCTGATGTTCCTCTTCCATTTTGCTACTTTTTTCCATCTTTCTGAAAATTCACCATCTTCACTGAAAATTCTGGCAATGTTTTCTTGAACAGGAATATCTTACCTATTTCCCTAAATGTGATGACATTCATCAGGATCAGGCAATACAACAGTTATCTCTTTCTTTCTTTCTTTCTTTTTCTACACCTACTCATTGACAGCAATCATGCTAGCTACGTGAGATCACAGTTAATTCCATTTTTCCGCCTATAATGATTACCCATAGATTTCCACACTCAAATTAAGCAGCAGTCTGGACCTCAGAGCATGCACAACCTTGACAAATCAATGTCACTCCTTTTAATAAGGCAATATAAATATTCAAGCCTCTGAATCACTTCACCAGATTTTTTTTTTTTAGTATGTAACATTGACAGTTGTTCCTCTTTATTTCTTACATATCTTATATGGCATTTGGAAATTTAGGATGGGCAGACTGCTGCTTTTTTCTCCTCTCTCCCACATTAACCCAGTAATCATGAGGTAGATATCAATATGTCCTGATGTTACGCAAGATACATACTTCAATATCATTATGCCATTTTTTTACAACACTACACTGACTGCCATATCAAGCCTGCAGATAAGGTAAAAGCCACATTCCCATCCCAATAACCACTAACTCAAAATTTCCTAACAAGCATAATTCTGGCTTACCTACCAAACTAAATTTTAACAATAAGAACCCCAGAAACAAAAAGACCAGCTGGAAAATGCAAATGTAAATCTTGGCTGTAACAGTGAGGTCTCCCCACCCAAGCAGGACCTGCCTCTGATAAACCAAAACAGTTTTTCATCTCCAAGAAAGGAGACACACAAACCATATCTGTGACACTTTCACCCTGTCCTTCCTCCCTGACATATAAGAACTACACTTTTCAGGCTCCCAGCTCCCTTAAGAATATATTCTATTGTATTTGGATTTTAATTCTTACGAATGCATGTTAGAAAAACTAAATGATGAGTCTTCTATTCTTGTTGTCAGAAAAAAACAAAAGGAAATAAAATTAGAGCTTGTTGTTTTGCTGTTTGGGTGTTTTTTAATCCTTGACACTTCCAAGAAGCCAGATCCCAAGAAATCCTGCACAAATAACTTTAATTCTGTTAAAAAAGAAAAGGGGAAAAAAAAGGCAACATAGCCCTAGATTTTATCTCTGCTATTGACTTTTAGAAACATGTAGAGCTTATTGAGACGGTAGTTAATTTTGACTTAGTGGGGTTTTTTCTCTACGTTACTTCACACATGACATTAACTAAATAATTACAGAAAATTTCCCAAGGTCAGAAACCAATGTCTATACAGACAACGACAAGAGCCTGTAAGCAGTGAGAGATATCACAAAAAACCATTTTTGATAGAAAAAGCACATAAGCTTTACAAGCATCCACAAACCCCACACTAGCTAGACAGATGTGTACACACAGAGATTCATATCTCATTTTCTTAGTAATGGACTAAATCATTGGGAATTCACAGCAAAGGTCATTGTTTTCTCTCCCATAGGTGTTGGGTATCTTCAGTGCATGTCCATTCTTTTGTAAACCTGTACTAGATCAAGGTCCAGCCTGGTGAGTAGGAAAAAACCTCTGCACTAATTGCAGTATCCAGTCTCAGGGTATCACAAGCCCATTACTCAGCCCATGGCCTAGGTTTATCTTACATCTTTACCTCAATTTTCAGAAGTGCTGTACTGAAAAAAAATGGCTTCAGTGGAATTTGGAGTGGCAAGTATAAGCAGCAGTGTTAAAACAACGATCTTCAGGAGCCATATTAAATTTGAACATCCAGTACTGGCAGGGTTTAGAAGATTTGTGAACTGGTGGGCACAGGGAATTCTACAGAAAACAAATTTTCTTCTTGCTTTCCCCTTCTCCAATAACAGATATTTAATCAAGTATACATATAAAGATACTGCTGTTAACAGTTCTTTGGGAAGGGATTAAGAGTTCCCTTATTTCTCATTAAAACTATAATATTGTAACTTAGGAAAAAAGCCATGAGCGATTATATGATAGATAACAAGGCAATGGCGATAACTTTTAGGAATTACTAATAGGCAATTTTTTCTTGCCTGCAAGAGCAGGGCATATGAGAATTTCTTGTTTGTTTGACGTAGCACTATCTCAAAACGTAGCAGTATTCTTTTCCATGATTGCCTCACCCAACAAGATCTAGGAGTCATCTCAACCATGAAACCAGCCAAAACTTACTCCCATAGGTGGAAAGCAACCTGAACTGATTAATTTGTTTATCAAGATGTGGAAAGCCATTGGATTCCCTCCAGCCCACCTGCAGTAATTAATTATACAAATATGCCCCGTAGAAACCTTTCAAGGGGATTCTAACACCCATGCACCCACAATCCATTCTCAAATGCTGTGTTATGTTAACTCCACAAAACACACAAAACTTCATTGAAACTGTTAATGGAAAATGCAATTGCTAATAAGAAACATTAGTGCAGTCTTAATATTCTCTTCCTTTCCCTGAATCTCAAAGCCAGGCAAAAGATGAGCACTTTGCAGATTTTCAGGTTTTTCCTTTTGTCACTGTCTTAGTATTGTTTCAACATAAATCCTGTATTTGGGGTTTTGTTTGGTTGGTTTTTTATAAACGATGTTTGGCAAAGTCCAATATCACTCACAATATACCAAAAGCATAAACACTAGAAAAAAAATTAAATTACATGAAATACACTATAATATCAGCAAGGCTCTTTCTTCTTACTACGTAGAGCCTTTTATTAAAATCTAATATTAACACCAGATTAATGTGACAGCCATGAGTATACAAACCAAGTTACAAAGGAAATAAGCTTTTATTACTTTTTCAAAGATACAACTAGCTTAAAAGTAAGAGAGGAATGATGAAAATTGCTCAGAGCAGAAAAAAAGCCCACAAACCAAAATACCAGAGTCTTTCTGGAAAAAAAAAAATCAAATTGTTGAGCAGTTAATTGGATTTCCACGCTTACATTTAATACAACAATCCTCCTTACACAAAGTCTTTACTTAGGCTGTGTATTTCCCCATGTACAAGCCAAGTACAAGAGGATTTAAATAAAACTTTAACATTTGAAATGTTTCAGTTCTTATGATGGAGTTAAGCACTAGTACACAATACCAATGCAGGCAATAACCAGGGTCGGTAACAAAAAATAGAACTAAATTAGTCAGATGCCAAAAACCTGCATAACAACACACCTCAAAATATGTTTTGTCCTACCGGAATTCTCCAGCAAATTGCTGTGACTTCAAAAGCAACAGTTGCAAAGCTCCAGCTGGAATCATCCCTCTCAAAACTCAGACACTGCCGTGAGTCACTATCCTTCACATTACCAATATCAAGTTTTAGTGCCATTAGTGAAGTCGAACATTAAACTTTTTCTAAACCATTGAACAGATGTTGCAGCCTTTATACTAGCATGACTTTTTTCCTAATTGCCTGTGTTATATCCTACCAGAAACCTGTTGTTCTGGCAACTCTGCACAGGTCTTGAACTTCATCCCAAACTTTTCTGATCTGCTTCCACCTCTGCAATTCCTTTTGCAGAGCAACAGCAGCTAACACCTGTGCTGCTAACGGAGTGAGGTCTCACAAGGAGATAGAGAGACAAGGCTACAAAAGTGATGGCAGCAGGGCATAGGAGGAACGTTTTTCACAAGTGGGTCTGAGCACCAGGAAAGCACAGTGGTGGGATGGAGTACTGAGCAAAATGGGGCTGGACACAACACCAACTATCCTGTTTATATTTCAGAAATCCACTGTCATAGATTAAGAACATATCTTCAGAATGAGCTGTAATTAAGCCCTTTCTCTCCTTTACTCCTCCTTGCCTTTAAAGGCTATTTACGCATATCTTTCTGCCTCATTGGAGTCCCACAAGGTTGGGAATGAAAGCAACAGAGTTTTTTTTATATTTTCAGAAGACATATCTGCAAATGGCTTCCAGCTGAAATATTAGAAATCTTTTCAAGTAAAGTGACTTGATATGACTCATTTGCTAATGTCATAAGCCTGTGGCACAAAACATCTTAAAAAATATAATTTTGTCTAACTGCTTATTAAATAGAGTCAATTTTTATATTACTATCTTTTTGTTTTCCTTCTACATCCCAAATAATCTAATTTCTCAACAATTAAGCAGTTTGCTTTAATATACTCCTGCTGATTTAAGCTGGAAACAATAGAAGTAAAAGGGTATAATCTTTATTAGGTCAGTGATAGCTTCAATAGGTTGCAGTAAATTAAAAATTTCATTATATGCAATTAAGCAACTTCATTAATATAATTGCCATTTTCCTCACTCTTTGGGCTTAGTATATGCCAATAATTATATTGAGACATACATTCATTCATGCACATGCATATTTCCAATTTCCACCTACAACCTCCACATTACTTGCAGGTAAAAATCAGTAATGTGCTTCTGAAAGCCAGTTAAGAAACCACACCTAAAAAATAACTTTCCATCCTGGACAACAGTGTAAGAATCACCCTCTGGCAGTGTAAGCAACACACATGGGATATATGTACTTAATCATTCTCTTAATAAATCAGATCCTATTTGTTTTCTAGCTACGCAGTGCAGACACAACTCAAAATCTGAAATGCTGTACCACAGTACAGTGCTGCTCCAATACCTAATAGAATGCTAGTCTGCTCTAAAACTTCACATTTCCAACTTTGTAGAAGAGGGAGTTACGTTACTAAACTAGTAAAAAAAAAAGTCCAAAAATGTTATGATTGTCTATCTTGCAGAAGGGAAGCAATTTTCAGCCAAGTAATTGGTACATTTTCTTAGTGCATTATGTTTCTCAAAACATGTTACTGTAGGTGGAAATTAGCATCCCTTTTCTTGAAGAGGAAAATTACTTGTCTTCTATAGTGACTGGAGCTGTCATTCCAAGAGCTGACAAATGTTAACAATCTCTGTAGGTGTTCTTTACAAACATCTCGAAAATAAATAAATATATTCAGAACAAGGATCCAATGACCGAAGAAAGGTTATAAATAGAAGGAAAATACCACTGTTTGAATATTCAAATGCATCATATATCCATCATTTCCAACATAAGAAAAACTACTTTAAAATAGCTAAATTGGCACATCAACAACTAATATGGAACATTGACAGAGAAAGAATACAAATATTATTTATTAACAACAAAAAAAGTTAGCTGCATCTCCCATTTTGCAGATAACATCAAAGAGGAAATGAAAATAAACAGTTCCATTCCAGCCATCCAATCTAGTAATCTGTGCAGACTAGCAAAACCCTTACATCTGCAATTAGAAAATTACACAGATATTTTTCTTTAAACCTTTTTGCTGTTCATCACATCCTCACTGCAGTTTCTTGAAACTGTTTCCAGTGCTTGCAACAACAAAACAAGAAGCTGCACCACCTTATCCCACATACTGAAAGCAGGTCCACAAAGTCCAAACCAACCATTTTGCTCAAATCAATTTATTAAACCACAGTAACTACCATAATTTGTTTAAACTATGGTGCCAATACTCCATGACACTGTCTATATATATGGCACACTTAAACATTGAAATTTTCAACCATAAAACTCATCTTGGTTTAAAAAATTTATAGCAATACACTAATATACATAATATGAAAGGACACTAATACTTTTCCTTCTTATTTGCAAGAAGTTATCAATCACAGAACAAGATGCTTTACTGAGATTCTGACTAAGAAATTCTCTTACCCTTTCTGTAATATTTCAGAATAGCAGCTACTCTTGGCCATATGACATGGCTCTTGGAGAAGGTCCTGTGCAGGGCCAGGAATTCTACAAGATGATCCTTCAGCTTACTCTGTGATTCTGTGATTAACATCAGAACCAAGTGGAGAAGTTTCTTTTCCCAAGTTGAGACTTTTGCTAGGAGAAAAATACCAACATGTCAGAAATCCTTAGCTAAAATTACAGCTATACTGAATGTAGAACCACATTCCAAGAACTGCAACCTGAACAACAATCAAAATAATGGAAAAAAAATTAGCAGTCAATACAGCTCACTAATGTAATATTCAAAAACAAGTAGAAAAAAAAGAACAGACTAAGATTCTCATTACACTTTCAAAACTTTTCATTTCTCAATCTCCCAATGTAAACCAAGTATTTAATTTTAATACCAAATTATCAGATGAATAACAGAATTATAAATAAATCAGCCTTGCAACTAGTTTAGTCCAGGGTTATAAGTTAGTCTTCCAAATTAACTAAGAAGCACACCACAGAATTCCCAATGCATTTAAAGAACCTCCTTTTCACAAGAGATGGACCACTTTCAAACTGCTCAGAGTCAGATTTGAGCACATTACCTTCCAACACACAATCTGCCCAACTCATAACCCCACACCAATTTATAGACTCTAAACAATGGGATCTAGAAATAGTGGATACAAAATCTGCTGTGGGGAAGAGGGGATGGAAGACTTAAGACCTAATTACTTCAGCCTTACAGAAGAATTAGTATCTCAAATGATAAAGACAAAGTAATACAGACTGAGGTCAAGCAAGCAGGCAATATTTTTTAGTGTCAGACTGTACCTGCTTTGTGCAGTAAACCAAGACATGATAGCTTCAAACCAAGAACAGCAAAACACCCCATTGGCTATGAGGCAGAGCTTCATGTTTCTTTAGCCCTTCTTCCCCATTACGAGGTCTGATCTTCACCATGCAGTGCCTGATTTCAGCATTTTCTTTCAGATACTGTGGAGACAGATCTCGATTATACCCCCCCCTTCCACACGTGGAAGGGACACAAGGCTGTGGATGAACTACACCTGCCCCAACTCAGAATCATTTCTCATATATCCTCCCACACATAGCTGATCATCTACATCCTGCAAAGGTTAAGAAGCAGAACTATTCAGCAGGATCAGATTTGTAGCAGAAAGGTAAACATCAAAATTTTCTTGTCCTGAGTTCATATAGTGGATAAAGAGAGGAAACTGTAATACCTTATAGTTGAAGAGCCATTATTTTAAAAGTAATTCATGAAACGAATAGTATGTACAAAATAATTATGTAATAAAATATGCAGTATTATAGATCTA
Organism: Cettia cetti; assembly: GCA_013401135.1. Taxonomy (NCBI): domain Eukaryota; kingdom Metazoa; phylum Chordata; class Aves; order Passeriformes; family Sylviidae; genus Cettia; species Cettia cetti. The sequence continues at coordinate 18,573 of VZUI01089428.1, forward strand.
ACACATTGTGACACTACACAGGTTATGAGGCTGATAAAAATATTATTTCTTCTAAAGATAGAATGTCAAACCCATACAGTCAAACACTTTCATAATTTTTATATCTTTAAGTAGGACTGGGATTATTCATTAGCTGACTGATGCCTGCACTATGGTACGTACAACCTTGTGCAATGCTCATTATTAGTGAGTCTTTTGATCATACAATTGCTTTGTTTGCAAATAAGAACAGCTTTTTGTCATCAGTCATGGTAAGGTGTAATTTTAACTCATACTGGAACAAGGAAGATGCAGGAGTAAGCCAAAGTTTAAACTCGGTGATACTGAACAGCAGGTTGTCTGGTGTCTTCAGCATTAGCATTTAAGTTCACTGCAGCTCAACTCATTTTGTTCCAGAGGAGATTTATATCAAGCTGTGGGAAGGCTTGTCAGCTGCTTGTTCCATCTTACAGAATTATCATCAAGAACATGGATTATAAGAAGAAAAAATAAAAGCAAACTTAGGGGAATATTCCATGTACAACCAAAACTTGTAGATATTACCCTGGTGCTAGAATTACTTACTAAATATCTTGCTCTTTGAAATACTTCTTGAAAAAAAAAATTCTTTTCTAATCGAGGTGTATAGTGAATTGGGCTTCTATATAAAATGCAAGCCAGTATTAAACTACATCCTTTACTTTGTCTTATGACATTCTGAAGTAATATTTACTGTTCATTTGTCTTTTTGCTGCCTCCTTATGCTGAGATCCCCAAAGGTCCAGTGCCAAATGCAAACATTCACAGGGACATTTTGACCTTAGTATTAGACTACTCAAATTGAGGATAGAACCTGGATAATTTACATCTTGAAAAATAAAATATGATTCTCTATCTGAGATACAACTGAAACTCCAAGTTTGCTATTTCCTCTCAGAATATTACTTTATTAATAGTAGATCTTATGATATACTGTTTCACAAGCAAAAGTATTTCAAATAACGTTGAAATATTGGACTATGCAAATACAGACACATAAGAAAAAATCCTCAAAGTTTCTCATTTTTCAAATATTTAACTGTGAACATGCATTTTCAAACACAGCACAATTGCTTAAAATTTCACTGCATAAAGGCAGAACTTTATTGGAAAACGTTTAATATCACCAAGTCAAAAAGAGCCCACATAGGAAAATCCATCCCTATTGTAGTGCCTTCCACTGCTGTTACATCAGCCTAATTATAATAATAATATGACAAATTAACTCTCCCCTGCAGCCGTGTGAATTCCTGTTAGCAACTTCTTATGGAGGAAAGTAAAAACAGGATAGTCAAGAGCTCTGCCCATCAGACAAAACCAGCTGTCACTCTGCTTAACTTCTACAACAAATGTCCTCAGACCCGCAGGAGAGAAAAGAAACATCATTTGGCATTTAAAGTTGAGGTGCCAGGATTCATTAAAGTGGAAAACAAGTCAATCAACAAGGATTGATTACTCCAATTTTAAAAGGTCATGAATTGGTAAGGATTTTTTGTTTCTGTTAATGCATATTTAGTTGTTTTGCCAAGCAATTGTTTTAAATTGTAGATTATAACCCTGCATAATGGGTATGCCTTAATTAGATTTTAACTATATGCTAATCTGAAAGGGGGGAGGTTGTTTTATGCTTTCTCAAGGTCTGCTAATAAAGACTGCATATCCCATAAAAATACTAACTGAGAATCAATATAACTAAATTTTATATCTGTGTGACTTAAAGGTGCAGAGCTTCCACAAATGAGGGCCTTTTTGAAACATTTAAATTTCATTTGAAAGCACTATTTTTGCTTCCATTGCATAACCAGTGATTCCTATCAACCATTTTCCAAGCAGTCATGGAGAGAAAAGCAGAGAAGAACATAACTACAGTAAAATAAGTAAACCAACTCATAAAGACTTCACATCGGCTGGGTGATTACAAGATACATCATTAAAATCAAAGTCTAGCTGGGTCTCAAAATAAAACCAAAGACCTTCTAGAATCAGCAGCAAAAACTTTTCCACCTTCAACATTTCACTCAGACTTTGCTCAAGGACCCACACAAACTCAAAACTGTCTTTTTTTCTTTTACAGATTGTAATGATCATTTCATTTTTAATCCTAACAAATTTAACACAGTGATGACCAAAGATAGAAAGCTTATCAGTACAATCAACAGTAAAATAGCAGCAGTGTTATTTTCACTCATGACCTCATCTTTGAAAATAAAAATCTTTTTCAAAAGTATTTCTCCTTAAAGAAAATAAACATTCTTCAGGCATTAATGTCAAATTTAAGTAACTGGAAATAGAGAAAATTAAGGGCAGCACATCTAATGTATCCATAAGATTAGGAGATTAATAACATCCAAACAAACCTCACCTTTGACTGCCAGATGTGGGGTGGCAGATCCCAATACCAGAGAAGCATTCAGTCAGAAGAGAGCAGAGGACAGCTGCACAGCTAATGGGATATGCCACTCCAATACCCAGGCCAGTGCAGCAATCAGCTGATATACAGCCATCATTGAAAATTGCTCTAATTTGCTGGTTATCATCTATCTTGGTAACAGGAAGAAACATAAATATGTGCTTAAATATGCTGCCCACATCACACAAAAGTTGAAGGCTAATCTTACTCCTCTTACATCAATTACTCCAATAGAAAACTGCTATGGAGGCAGTTCTGTTGAACCCGACCTTCGCACCTGCATCACTGTCTGCAACCACTGACCAAAATTACAGCATATGCAGACTGTTCCACTCCTTCCCAATTTTCCATGCACATCCACCAAATTTCATCTTTGGAGTTTTGATTAGTACAAGTATTATCACAGGGATTAAAATGTATTTAAGGAAAGAAGTTTAGACCTAACTGTTTCAGCGAGGCTCTGTGTTACAGCATGGTTTGCAACTGCTTTAAGGGTAAAGCTGTCCCTATACAGCACAGACAGAACCTGTGAATAATCACTAGTACCTCCTCATGTCTCAAAACCAGCTGAAGACCAAAGGTCTAATAAGAGGGCAAAATAATACCCATACCCTTTCCCCCATTATGCATCACTTCAGAAGTTCTCTTCTGGAACAAAGTGCACCTTAAGATACTTCTAGAGGTTTATATGTTCCCAAGTCCAGAAAGAGATGCGTCAAAATGCTCAAACAATCACAATGTGCTTTAAAATCTGAGCAAAGCTGCACAGGAAAACCCAACAATGCAATGAGTTGTGGGAAGCAAATTAATTTTAATTTGCCAAAGATGCTCTCCTGGAGCTGCCAGTCATTTCTACATGTACACAGGAACTTCAAAGAGCACCACTGTGAAAATACACATTCCTCTTGAAGATGCACATCTCATATCCATCTTAGAAAAAAAAATTTACTTTCTGTACTGAGCAGAATTTCAGACCCTTGACTTCTGTTTTGACTTTTGTTTTGTTGATTGGGGTTTTCTGGCTGTTGTTAGCTTGAAAGGCACTTAACCCTTACTAAAGCAAATCACTCCTTTCCATAGTGCACTGTCAATGACAATCCTGCATACTAAAATGGTATTAAGTCTTCACAATGAGATTTTCTGTTGGTGTGCAGAAACACAATTGCAAGAAAGGATTTATTCAGAACTAGGTTTTTACACTAAAATAATAATGTTCATATTCCCTCTCCCTCACAGCTGCTGCTGATTACAGGCTCAAGATGAAACATTAGCAGAGGCTGGTTATGAAATATAGACCTTAAATATTATCCTTTTTATTTAACTGTTTACCTTCTGATCTGACTCTTGGCATCTGCAGTTTCTAAAAGCTTTCATATTTTAATTACAGATACAGGCAGAAACAGTTCAACAGAACACAGGAAAAAAAAAACCCCTTTGTGCTCATCATGGGGCAGGCAGTTTCTGAAGCTCTGCCTTGCTTACTTCACCCAGCAACAGGCAGAATGTTGTTGGATGGGAATTTATCACGTCCTCTGGTGATAATAACTAGAATTTCCCAAGGTTAGACAAACACCTGTGCCCCAAGTCACCCCACACAACACTGCCGTGCTTTCTGCACACAGCCGTGCACCTGTGGAGCACTTCAGTGTGCTGGACAGACTAATTTCTGAAGCTCTCAATGAAGCAAGCACATACTCAGCTTTTAGGAATAGAAGAACCCGAGAGTTTAAGTGCACCATCCACAATATGTTGGGAAAAAGTATTTGTTTGATGCATATGCTTGCCTTTAAACATAACTTCTGGACACCAGTGTTACATTAACAGTGTTCACCATCAGTCAGGATGAAAGAGGAAACACAAACAATAAACAATTAGTTATTTCCTTCTGATTAACTTAAAAAAACATTCATGTTGAAAGGGAACGCTGGAAGTCATCTGTTCCAACCCCCTACTCAAAGGAGGGTCAACTACAATAGGTTGCTCAGTGCTGCATCTAATCAGGTTTTGAATATCTCCAAGGATGGAGATGTCACAAACCCTCTGGGCAGCCTGGTCCAGCACTCAGCCACCCTAAAAAGAAGAAATCTTGACTGCATTCAAACAGATTTTCCCTTATTTCAGTGAGTGACCATTGTCTCCCACCCTGTCACTGGGCACACTGAGAAGAGCCTGGCTTCATCTTCTTTACTCACCTCCCCATCAGGCCATTACACACATGGATAACATCCTCCTGAGCTTCCCTTCTGCAATCTGAATGCTCCCAGCTCTCTCAGCCTCTCCTTGCATGTCAGATGCTCCAAGACCACTGATCTTCTCCATGACGCTTTGCTGGACACACTCCACTCTCTTGGAATGAGACAGACAGTACTAGACACAACCCTCCTGCTGAGCAGAGGGGAGCAGCATAAGTGAGCATATAATTTTAACTAGATTCAGTGTTGCACACACCCTTCCCAAATGGCTGAGAGGCAATAACCAGTCTAACAGAGAGAGCAATCCTTTCTCATGCTTCTGAACTACAGAATCTGAATTTATACTTCAAAATGTTGTCAATTTATTAGTTCACATTGCGGTGAAAATAAACCCACTTTCATACTGAGGTGCAAATCTGAATTAGCAAAATCTCTGGGGTTCTTACACAACCCATAAAGTAAAACACAATCACAATTGTCCTTTCACTCATCCAAGCTTATCATGCTGATGCCAAAAGTATGGCAAAGTATATTTCTACAGTATCAGAAAATTACAGAACAAAGGCAAATAATTCATATAAAACTATTATGACCTCCAGCCTTCAGAATGACCAATACAATAGCATCAAATCTACCCTTAGAGACTTTCACTAATAGTTAACCTAACAGTTAATAATAAGAGGAACTAATGAGAAATCTCATTAGAGGACTCCATTTTTATATTGTATGTATATAAATTACACACATATCCGTACACAAGATACTAAAAAGAGGCCCAGTTCATCTTAGACCAACTTCTGAGTAAGCACAGGAGTAAATATAGCTAAATTCTGAAACTCTTCCTCTGGTGATTCATTTGTTTTTGCCATGTGTCTTGTGCAATGGGATCTATACATTAGGACAACGAAACAGCCTTCCTCTCTGTGGGCAGAACCTAGCATGCTGTCAAGGCTACTGAAACATGAGCAGAAACAAAAGATTAAAACCAAGTTTTGAATGCAAGATACTTTACACATTATTTAGAATAAAGACTTCTTTCTCCCTTTTTTTTTCTTTTTTTTTTTTTTTTTTTTTGAAAAGGCTATTTAGAATAAAGACTTCTTTCTCCCTTTTTTTTTCTTTTTTTTTTTTTTTTTGAAAAGGCTGAACTCCACTTTACCAGATCACACAGTTCAACTCTTTGTACCACAAATGTATGTAAGACCCTGCATTATAAAAAATCCCATACATTATAAAAAAGACCCTGCATTACAAAAAATGGCATTTTTAAAAGAGCACCAGGGTAGTTTTTAGAATAAACCCACTTGCACCTTAACATGAATACAGGTTCAGGCTGCCTTTTTAAAAAAAGTTGGACTTCTAATTCCGTATAACTTCTAATTTCCTAATCCTTAACATTTTAGAATACAACTGAAAAAAAATAACAAAGGCAAAACACATCCAATTTTTATACTACAAGGAGAAATGCCTCTAAAGCAATGTGGTCCCATTTTGTGATTCAGGACTGTGTATAACACCATATGAATGGATGCTTAGAATATTCTCGACAATAAATGTTGGAGTGACATGCATTATCCTACTCAGGAGACAATTTGCTAAATATGCATCTGGTTAACGTCAAGTAGTTCTCCTTTTCGGGATTATAACTTTTTGTCATCTCTAACTGTCCACATGTCTGTATAGAAAGATATCTCTTAGCAAAGGATTACAACTACAGCAGTAGGCAAGTGCAAGCTCACTCTGTCCATGCATTGGGAATACATTTCTTAGTGGGACACATCAGTGTGCACACAGCCTCATACATCATACATACACCAATCCCATATCCATTCTGGCTTATTTCTGGCTCCAACTGTGCACCAGGCATCTCTATGCAAAAAAAAAAAAACCAAAAAAACAAAAAAAAAAAAAACAAAAAAACTGGTTTGGTACCCATTCTTACATTTTTTACATACTTTACTCACTCTTTTGCTTTTTTTAGATTTTCCTAGGTACAGTTATGAAATACTAGTTAGTCAAAAATCCCATTTTTCTAGCAGTTATTCATTAAGTTGGAGTTGAAAATAAAAATGCCTGTATGAGCCCTTATGGCTTCTTTACCAGCTCTTAAAATCCCAGTGTTAAGTTCTTCGTGTCCAGTAGAAGGTTGTAATTATAAAGCAAGCAGGAGAAATTATTTCAAGTTAAGGTAAAACTGCCAAGTTCAGCCAAAGCAGAGGGTATTTTCAGGTCCAATCCTAACAGCATTTTATCTACCTTCCCTCCACCCCCCAGTCCCCTGCCACCTATTTCGTGTTCTCAGGTCCATGTACCTGTGTGGAACTGATAGCTCAGTTCAGTGGCAAACAGGAAGTGTTCTGAAAAGTGATTGAGAGTTATTAAGTACTCCAAAGCAGTTACTCAATAGACAACAGACTCTCACTAGAATAACACTATTTTTAATATACATACTGCTGATATTCTTCTTTATGTTATTGAATCTTTGGGTAGAAATTTGAATTTGACTTCTCCCTGCTTTACAGAAAGAACGCAAATGATGTCAAATCTCTTTTTGTTCAGGTGTAAAACTTGCTGCTAGAGACTAGCTAGAACACCGAAGTTTGAAGGCACAGTCTTATTAAATATTAACATTCTGCTGGATTTTTATATTCCATTTCAATATATTTGTGGCCAATAACCATCCATTTTCCCTCACTTGCAGAAACCGAGCAGGTGTGCAGGTAGCTGGTTACCAAGACAACATACTGGCAAGGGATTAGAGCAGACACTTGTATGTGTATAACTCTGAATAATGCAAACACTGTTAAGTGATACATTTTTCATTATTTGAATGTCACATGATATTTTATGCCATTTAATATTTTTTGCCTGTTTAACATGCTCCTGTTAAGAACCCTATTCAAACCTTACAAGCAAATGTAATTATGGTTTCATTATAACAATGAAAATACCACTTTACACATTTTTTCCATGAGCTCAATAAGTACTTATACAAACATCTGTTCCGTTTCCTACATCTCACATTTAGAAGAACTAAGCACCAAGATACAGGCATTTATAAAAACAAAAGGGAGATGAAGAAACCTATCAGAACTCTATCAGATATATAATCACCAAGAAGGTTGAGTACTTTAACAAGGCATGTCTTTGCAGTAATTCTTGTCTCATTGCTGTAGAGACAGACACCAGTCCTTTAGCAATGTCTTAAATCCTGTTTTGTTAAACTGTGGAAGGCACTGCAGAACATTTTAAAGTGTTATATCAACAACCTATGAATTACAATGTTAACCAACAACCTTTAATAAAGAAATGAGCACAGGTAAGTAGAAACCACATTTTAAAATGTCCTTTATGTTTTTAGAGACAATTTGAAATGCACCTATTAAAAACAAAACCTTTACAGAGATTTGAATATATATCACCGCATCCTAATTTTAATGCTTCATTTTTATTTTACACATATTGCCAGAGGACAGAAAACCTATGGCTTTCTCCATACTTTTCATAGTAATAGCACATTTCAGCTGCACCAAAATATGTCGAGAAAAACACAAAATAATGAGAAATGGCTCTTTTTGATCCACTACATAGAAGATCAAACAGCCGCATTTTATAATTCAGCAAGCCTCAACCTCCACTTTACCCATGACAATCATCCGTAATAGGAGAGGGAGAAATGCTGAAGCTTCCTCATGTAGATGGAAAATGTTAAGTGCTACTGTCATTCTGTTTTCTGCAACATGAAGGAGAAAGAGATACAAGAACATGGTCCTTCCAACAGGTATTTCTAGGGCTGAAAGTAGGAGCAAAAGGTTCAAGTGCCGTCACTTTAAATTTGTAGATTTCAAAATGAGGAAGATAAAACCTGATGTATTTTAATGGATACACCTGGGCTTTTCAAAAGCAAAGAACAGAAAAGACACGTTCATGTGCTTTTTATCCTCTTTCTATATTGTAACTACTTCCTGATACAAGCAAACTGCCTACCCTTGCCCAAAAGTGTAGCAACAGTTATTCTGCCTCAACAAACATTTTCAGGTATGTTTCAGAATCAGATCTCCGCAAAATACTTAAAATAATTTGGGTTTTATCTAATTTCAAACTTTTCACAGAGTTCAGAAGATACAGAAGAACCTAGTGGGTATTATAAGCACTTCTAGTAATTGAAACGGTCCTCCTTTGAAATACCTGGTAGCACCTGTCCTGGTGCCTCTGAAAGTCCTGCTAAAAATAACGACGACTTTGAAAAAACTGCACACCCAGGATCTAAGGGCAGGAGGGAATTAAGGGTAGAACCTCAACAGCTGAGTACATAAAAACAGACTTAAGCTGCTGAAGTTTGTGGGGATGAAGAAAGCATTTATGTATTTCTCTGTACTGTGGCTTTAGGGCTTTCATTGTCACAAAGTCAACAAAAAATTATACTGAGCTCGAAGAACCTTGGTCTAGATCTTCACAGATGAAAAATGCAAACCCAGGAAACACTTCAGCACAGGTGACTGATGGCTGGACTAATCCCATTCAATTCAATGAAGAAACTTGCATGGCCACAATGATGCTTTTAATTAACTATTTCCAGGATTTGCATTTTTAATTTTGCTGCAGACTGCTCAGAAAAGATGAGAGACTCAACCTGTCAACTGCTTAATTAGACTGGGTTTCAATTCTCAGACTAGCCTCCTCTAAAGAAACAGCCATCTGTTTCATGTCGCAAACTCCCCTAATGTCTCTCCTGGCCTGATACTGAATTCAAGATAAATACTTATTAAAATCAAAAATCCAACCATGCTAAGAGACTCTTGTAGGGTTAATGCCTCTGTAAGCTCACTGAAGTTAGAGACACTTTACAGCAGAATTAGGTTTTTTTCACCCCACAGCCATTCCCTTCCTGGCCACTGGACTCACTACCCAATAAGGAGGCAAGATAAGAGACAACACAGAAAATCAAAATTCCAGAAAAAATAAAATGCATTCAAATTAAAAATTCTACAAGTCTATTTCGTATTGTAATTTTTAAAGAATCAACTAGTTCTCTGCTCCTATTGCTTTTCACAGAACACTTGTGCCTTAGAGCAAAACAATGGCATAATACACAACTAAAGTTTCTTGTCATTAGAAGGTAGACCAGTATGTACCTCTCGACCCACCACAAACATAAAGTGCTGGAAAAACCTCACCAAACTGCGAAATGCCCAGCTTGCTGCTGGCTCACTCCTCTTCAGCAGGAAAGGGCTAGAAAAAAGGATGACAAAGTTTGTGGGTGGAGATATTGGCAGAGATATTGCTTACCTTCACAGGCAAGACAGATGTGACAGATGAAAACTCCTGCAATTTATTGTCAAGAGAAACACAGACAAACATTAAAGTAACATCCTTTCCCTTCCAGACTCAATTTCACTCCTCACATTCCTCCACCATCCAACCCCTGAATAGCACAGGGGAAAGGAGCATTACAGTCAGTACACAAGGGTTCCTCTCTACCACCCCTTCCCTCTCCACTCTTCTCCCTTGCTCCAGCCTGGCCTCTTCCTAAAGGCCACTGTTGTTAAGAAAAAAAATTGCCTGCAGTATGGGCTTCTCCTCAGGCTACAGTATCTGCTAAGGTACCAGGAAGCATTTTTTCATCCCCCTCCTCCTTCTTCTCTGACCTCTGTTTCCCTCTATGGCTTGTCACAATTTTCCCCCTCCTTTTCCTGTCCAGCATATTTTGCCCCTTTTTAAATAGGTTTTTACAGAGATGCCACACTCCAGTGGTGAGTCCACTGGAGCTGGCTATGTCCAGCTTGGGGCAATCTCCCAGCCCTTCTCACAGAGGCCACCACCGCAGCTCACCACCTTCAAAACTCTGCAGGGGACACCCAGTGCAATGCCAAAGTTCTTGGAAAGAGACAGATATTGAAACAGTATATCAAAGTCTCACATCTCAGCCAGAAATCAAACACTGTGAGGTCACACACAAGGAATTATGGATTAGAGTGGGGCAAGAGAGGAAAACAGCCCTTGTGACATAACATAAAGGTCTGGAGATGTTAAGAAACAGCAGAAGAGAATTACCTCTCTTGAAACAGGACCATATGGAAAGCCATTTCATTTTAGCTCTTAGGGATGAGGGAGAAAGTTTACTGAACTTAAAACCCACTCATCTTCACAATATAACCACAATTTCTCAACTGCATTTACAGGAGTAGCCCTGCAAAAGGCTAAGCAGTGCTGACCTCCGTAGCAGCACAGAATTGTTTGTGCTGGAGAGAACACAGGCCCATGAATAATTACCCACTCTGTTCCAGCCACTTCAGAGACATTGCTTTATGAGATTTTGTGATTCTTAACCTTTATTTTATTGTGCTCATATAATGACCAATTATGTAGGTTTTAGGTTGGTGCACTTGCCCAAGTGTTTCTCATTTGACCTCTGCTGTTGTCAAACTTTGGTCTCTAAGATTTCTTCATTAAACAGCATACATTTGTATCAATATCCATCATATTTGCCTACAGCATTTCCCTTGCTAAAGTGGCCTCTCTTACATGCCTTTAAAGAGGGGCTTTCAAAGATGTAACATAAACATGGCTCTGTTCAATTTAATTACAATGGAAAGAGATATTCCCCATGGTCTCTGGCAATCCAAACATCATAGAGCAGAGACTTCAACTAAGAGCTAATCTGATTTAAAAATCTTGTTGGCAAACACTTTTAGTTTAAGCTTCCATAAGACTCCAATATATTTCATTTTCTTGAGGTTATGTATGTTATCTGTTTAAGAATCTAATTCCTCATTTTTAATAATAAACCTAAAGCATTTAAAATAACAGTTTTAAAACACTCAATACCATCAACAGCCACCCTATTAGTCATTATCACACATACATAGCTGCTTGTACTAACTGTGATGGCCTCCAGTAAACACATTGGAAGAGAAATTAAATTTTCACACTAATATAAATACAGCTCAGCAACTTCTCTTTCATAAATGATATTGTTTATATATCAAAGTGATATTTTTTCAGGCAAAAGAAATTATAATATCCAATACCACTTTTCCCTTTTTTTTTTTTTTTTTTTTTTGGGGGGGGGGGTGTTGTTTTTTAAATCAAAGCACTTCTGTAATTTGATCTTCTAATTTATTACCATTGCCTGAAACTTCTGAATTGCAAAACGCTAAGTTCTGCATCCTGCTGTTGATTCTTCTTTAATGAAAGACAGCAAACATTGTTGTTCATCCTCTCCAGCCTTTCAAATACCTTTTACATAATCAACTTCATAGTTCTATTGAATCCTGCAGAGTTAAACTGCAGGATTTCTGATAAGGTTTTTTATCAAATTTAATGACACTCCAGAAACTGAGCATTAGCAGTGTTTACAAAACCACTCCACCATTTCCTCCTACAAACAGAAAAAAAAAAAAAAAAAAGCCAACTATAAATCTAATTGCCTTCCATAGCTGCAGTTACTTCAAATCTCTTTCTTCATGGCAAGACAGTTACAGACACCTGTAAAGGTAATATTTTCAACCAAGAGCTCTTGCAGGTACTGTTTTTCCTGGACATCCATTTCTGTCAACGCACTCACAAAGATGATGAGTGCTACAGCACTCACAGTGACAATTTCTCATCATGTTTCTCTAACGTATCTGACCTAATCATCTAGAGGGACACCTAATTGATTTTATAGTTTTGGCTGAGAAGAGCAGCTAAATTTAGTCCAGTTGAAACTGAGACAGGATGGACATAAAAAACAAATTTAAAAACTTAGTAAGGATGTCAACTCATGACCGAAGGGGTACGGTATGACTCCAGTGTGCATACATGCTATAACTGTGTTTTGATACTCAAATGGAAAACAAGTAATTGCATTTTTTTCTGCATCCACAATGATCTGTTCTTCATGCTCAGATACAGCACAGACTGAAAACTTCCCAAAACCCTACAAAAATCGCCAGCTGTATAGCAAAACAATGGAAGACAAATCTGGTGAGGAACAAAAAAGAGTCAGGCATCAAGGACCATCAAATGGGCATGGAGGGCCCGCAGTAGCAGGGAGATAGTTAAATTTGCTTTTTGTGATGATTCTCAATATAGAAAGACATCTAGGATTGCATCTACGGTGAAAAAACTGGCAAAATCTTATTTAGTCCTGCTGGTTCCCAGTAAGAAAGCAGCAGAATGCTTGCAGCCTACCTAGATTTTTTTATAATATCATCATGGTTCAGAAACGCATAATAAAACATTTATTCCTTTCCCAAATACTAAGTAAACAGATAGCTAAAAACATGTAGCTTAAAGCTCTGGCTACAGGCTCCCCGCTACCTGCCAGAACATACTAAATGCCATCTTAAAAAATGCTATCACAAACACATACACCAGCCTTGGTAAGGTGAAACAGCCACCTGCTGCAGATGTAGCTCCAACTAATCCAACCTACCTTTGTGTTATACTGTCTGCAGTTTGCCTTGGGAATGCTGCTTTCCCCAGCTGGTTCCTTTGGAATTTTTTTTTTTTTTTTTTTTAACTGAGATTACGGTTCCAGGGTACCAAACCTTTATAGAAAAAAAAGCTGTGGCTTTCTGAGCAAAACCACAAGGCACATGGAGTCAGCTCAGGTTCACAAGGTCTCCTGCCCTCAGGTTGATTCTGATGCCTACAAAGACAGCAGTGGATCAGCACTTTAGCACTCCAGTTCTAGGAGGACTGGCTAACTTGGCATTAGCATAGCACAAAAATATGGATTCATTTCAAGTCTAGTGCTCCAACCTAACAAACACCCGCCAAAGCCAGGCAGCTGTTTGTGGAGCCAGCCTGGCCCTATCAGGACCCACATGGACAGGCAATGTCCAAGAAGCAGCAGTACTACTGAGATAACTTCAGAAGAGCTTAGTTCAGCCTGAATCTCACAGTATTGGTGCCACCAAACCCTGCAGAACTGAGCAGGCTCTTCACAAGGCCAGCTCTGCTTATAGTCTTTTGTTGTCTGATCACACACTGACAGCTGAACTCAACTGTATCCCTGCACCAGGACAAAAGATATGGACATCTTCCTCCACCCCTCAGCACTACCTCCTCAGGTCACTGCTTCAGCTTCCAGAGTGCTACAGTTTGTCAGGTGAATGGCTCACAGCAAGAGCATCTTAGACGTGGCAGCAGACACTGATCTTTGAGTAAAGCTAGCAAAGGCAGCACACCATGTACAATTTTATCTGTGACCTTTTAAGCAAGGTGCCCTTATTTAATTTCTGTGCTTCCACAGAAGCACGAGTAGAAAACTAAAAATACCTCCCTGCTGCTTTGCAGTTTCAATTTTTTTTCAGAAGATAACAAACAGTCCATGAATTATCCACACAATTAAATTGGTGCAGTTTAGATTAATTCAAAACTCACAGTATAGTTACATCCTTGGCATGGAGCAATTAGAGCTGGCTAAGATTTTTCAAAACCCACGCTGCTACTGTACCCACTCCAAGACTGGGTCTTTCTTTGTTGTGTGAACTATCTTCCGAAAGAAAAAGCTGACACTGAAAGTCTGCAAAGCTCCTAATTGCTAGACTTCTAAAAGAAACCAGAAAGATAGATCAATTTAAATTCTTCCCAAAAAAAACCCACTGTAAAACTCTGGGGTTTATTTTATGATCTGTGCCGCTGGCAATGGAATTGCTCTGGAATACTTCAGATGTATTGAGCCTCTTCTTCAGTAGGGGACAAAAGGCCCAATACTAAAAAGTATCTAGCTTCAGATTAATTATATGCTCTACCTACAGTCTGCAGTACTTTTTACAGACATACATGCTTTTATTGTCTTCTCTTTATTATTTGAAAGACAAACTACATCATCCTTCTGCTCTCCCACAATCATTTTCTTCCACAAAGTCACTAAAAAAAGCAGAGACCCTTCAAGACGTGCGCAGTGATACTGAATTTCTTGAAGGAAGCAGTGACAGAGCTATCATGCCAGCTTTTACCCCAAGGGAAGAAAGTATGATAAGAGAAGGGGTCCAGCACAAGATAACTTCAAGGAGAAACAGTAAAAAGAGATCTTACACAATGAAAAGGGTAACTGCTGAATGTGTTCTGCTGTCCTGAAACTCACAAGCACCTCTGCCCTCAGAGCTGATGAGACCGATAACAGCAGTGTTGCTGAAGATGAACCAGACTGCTAAGAGAATATAGAGAATGAAACAGTCCTGCAGACACATTTTAAATACAAAAAGAAACAATTTTTTTAAAAATTGCCAATAAAACAAAAACCCAAAACAGCAAAGAAATGACCACAGTAAGGACATGAAAGACTCATTAAGTTCTTCACTGGAGTAGGGCAGATTACATGTTAAATGTACATATACCTCCAAAAAGAAATTACTATCTCCACTCATTTTCAAAAAAAACCAAACTGATGCTGAACAGTGGAGCAGACCGACAGCTAATAATGAATTCTCAGGGATAGAAATTACTGAGATAGAAGCAAAATCCAAAAAGCTTTTTGCTGTCAAGTCTGGGGGTACAGAACAATCTTAATTACAGAACACCGAAAGAACTGGTACATGAAATTTTAAGTCTGATATCCACAGATATTAAATAAATCCATCAAATGAGGGAGTACCACATGACTGAAGAAAGCCAAATATGGTGCCTATACTTGGGAGGAAAGAGGGAAATAAGTCATTTTGGTAGCACAGACACATCAGTCATCTACAGATAGCACACAGATCTTGACAAAAGAATAGAAAACAAAATCAGATCAAATATATTACAGAAGACTGATCACGGCATACTAGTCCAAAATGTCTCTTTTCTATTTTATTCCCACAAAAAATGTGAGTGTAGTTTGTCTGGACATTAATAAATCACTCAGCAAAGTACTACACAGGCTAAACTGGAAAAAGTGGGAAAAGTCAGCAAAAGTATATGTATAAATCAGAAAAATACTTAAAAGATAAACAAGAGCAAGGGGAAATAACCAGGCAGAAAGCTTATTATTAAGGGAGTTCCTTTCAAGCGGTCGTTCAGGACAGACTTGAACATCAGAAGAGAAGAAAAGCATGTCAATGAACACAAGATTTAACAGTGCAAGATGCAGTGGCTGGAAGAACGGTGAGCGCAGGATAATTCCAAACTATCACTGTGGTTCCATCCTGAAACCAGGAAAGTGCAGCCAAGAGAACTGATGTTGCTTTCAGAACTGTTTTGGAGAAGGACCCTGACATTGGCCAGAGGCTTGAGGTGAATCTAAAGAATTCTAAAGAAGAATCTAAAAATTCTAAAGAAGACCATAAGTTCTCTGCAGCAGACAGATCTTCAACGTCCAGAAATCTAGGTTCTATTAAAAAATCCCAAAAGCTAGAATACTCAAATTGAATCTGGTCACCTGGTACCGACCGTTACACTGTGGCAACTGTGTTGCTAACAGTCTGTCAACAAGGAAGCTGAAAGGTACCTCAGGTGCATCTGAGAAACACTTGCAACAAAAACTCTACTGCAGGCATGCTGATAAGGTAAAAGCCATGCCTTTTCATGTAAAAAACACTGTGATTTGTCTAAACCAAAATGAAAAACTCAAAACCATCCTTCAAACGAGAGGACAACAAGGAATGTGTGGCCATTTGTTAATATCAGAACAAATTACTTTAAACTCAAAATGACAAGGATTTGACTGCTAAAGGGTTACAGAGCAGCTTTTCAGTAAAAGGAACCACAGGGAATTGTTTGACTGATGTGAGGGTGAAGCCAAGCTGTTTCTGAGGAGAAGCTTCACCTGCAGAGGACTTCATGTTGCACCTGACAGTGTCAGCAGAGACTGAACCTGGTGATGGGGTAGCACCACCCACCAATTTCAACAGCAAACCAAGCGACATTTGACCAAGCCACCCCACTCTTGCCTCTTCTTTTGACTCTGCTTGAGTGTGTCACTTACCTGCTGTGTATGCTCCATTCAGGTGGCAAGGTCCCCAGGACTGTGACTTATTAGGTATGCATATTGTTCCTGACAGGAGCTCCAGTAAAGCCTCAAGGCTTTACCAGACATGGTTAGAAATGATGCAGCCATGGATAAAGCAGTGAGGCATAGCAGGTGAGCAGGATCCACGAGGACCATCTGTGAAACTGATGTCTAACACAGCAGTGCAGGCAGAATTTAAAGCTGTTAGATCTGTAGAGCTGTTAGATCATACAATTTGTATTTGCTGCCTCCTGTATGGAGCTGGTAAAAATCAAACTACAAATTCAATCACATAAAATATTAATCAAAGAATTAATATTTGAAGACATAAGAAAAAAAACCTCAAGACAATTCCTATTTTGAATAACTCTCATCCTATTTAAATCATGTCTCAGGTTTACATCTACTAATAACAACATGTTTTCCCAAAACAACGCAAGAATGGAGTAAATATATATAAAATCAAAGCTCAAATAAGGTACGCATGAACATTTTACAAGACAAAAAGTGTAAATACTGTCTCAATCTCAGTGCCAAGAGACACTAATCTCTGCATGACAGAACTCAAAGTGCAAATGTGGTGGCAGTTTTTGTGATATGCAGACCAGCAGAAATCAACGTGCAAAAACTGATAGGCAGGCCCTGCTCCAAAGACAGACTTTAGGCTCTCACAGGGATCCTTTCCTCATGCTAGTGTAGATCTTTATAGAAACCAGGGAACGATAAGGCTTGAGGACCTATAAAAGAGGTGCAGAGACATCTCTGAGGAGCCACAGCATCTTCGGTATAACTGCTATCTTCCAAGGCAACTTCCCTCCCTTTCCCACCCTGAATCACCAGGGCCCACGTCGAAATTCCTCCTGCTTCCTTCCTTCCTTCCCTCCTTCCACCTCCTGACACAGCCTGGCATGTATTTCATCTGTATTTAAATAACCTGCTGGTCACCAGGTACTTTGGAAACAGAAGTTCCTTTTCCATTTCAGGATGTGGTTTAACGTGAGCCTGCAGCAACAAGGAACTGCTTAGGGAGGTCTGTTCAAACACACAATAAACCTTGGCTGCAATGTTCTTGCTTGCTCAGCGAGGATAGGACATCCCCTGCTTAATTGCACAGAAATGACAGGTAAGCTTTCAGAATTGTATTACTGACACATTTTTCAGAGACTTCTAAACTTGGCAAGAACTAAATAAAAGCAGCATAGCATTGTCCTCTAAAACTGCCGACTTCTGCCAAACCTACGCTGCAATGCCATGACAGAAGGGGCTTTTGCAAGTGTCAAAACAATGCATTTTTTCCCACACATTTATTTTTAAAATAAGCCTGAACATTTTGATGATTCATCAAATAATAAGGCAGATGGCATGAAAAATTTCAATTCTAATATTTAAGAGTTTACTACAGCTTACCAGGAGGGAGCTCACAGGCCTGACAGAAAAGGAGTATTCCCATCTTACAGTTCAATAAACAAAATGATTTTGATTCCCCGAGTCCCATATCAAATTCAATTCAAAAAACTGCTACATTTTTGCTGGAGCAAAAGGTGTTTAGCAGAAACATCACAGACCATTTCAAATTAAGAAAAATTCACACAGAATGCTTTCTTTTTAATTTTGGAAAACATTCAACAAACCCAAGAAGGGTTATCTGGTACAGATGAAATCGGGATGAAATTTTGGGCCAGAAAAAAAACCTAATCAGCACCAAGAACTACTTTCAACTTTATGGAAACCACAAACAGAAGGCTTAGAGAACAGAAATACCAGCTCAATCAGCTCCAGTGGGAGCCGCAGTCAGCAATAATGTTAACTCCATTCTATTAAGTGGGGAAAAAAAAGGGAAAAAAAAGGCACATTGACTAAGATGTAAACATTGCATTCAAAAACTCAATAGTATATGCCAGCAGGTTGGTTCCTTCTGCGTACTTGAAATCACAGTAGCATGCTGAACGCACTGCTTTGACCAAACTGCAATACTGCAAAGCCTAAACACTAGGGAAGGACCAAGGTCAGTCAATGAATATTATGCTAAAATTCCACTTGTGCAGGGCCAAATTTCTCCCATTTGACCAGGATTAGGCAGTGTAACAGTAAAAGTAATGATGAGTAGCCTATGCAAGTGCTTCCACTTTGGATGGCAAGGCTAGAGGTGAAGCAGCACTAGAGGAAACAGCTTAACAAAGACAGTAGCACGTGCATTGCACATAAGATGGAACCAGAAAAGTCCTTATTGCTGCTGGTGATTGTATAACAAGAAGACCTTGCCCACAATATACCATTAGCCAAAACTAACCTCCCTCACAAACTGATGTCAGGTGTCTGAAAAACAGACCATACAGTCTGACAGCTCTCTAGTAACTTCTGAGCCCAGCATGAGTTCAACTACCTAGAGCACAGGGCCCAAAGACTTCAAGGAGGCAGAGCTGGAGTACTGCACCATGACTTTAGGTATGCATGTAATGCATGTAGGCTGCAAGTAATGGTAAACAGCCAGAGGAAAATGAGAGGTACTGAACTATAAGGGCGACTGGCAAGTGGTGGATGATGGGCATCAACTAAAGTGAATAGGAAGAGAAAACCCTGTAGGAAACCATACTTCATTGACTCAAATATTCACAAATTGTTGTTTCTTCAGTTGTGGTTTTGTCCCATCCAATCCAAACTTCCTGTGGTGAGGGGTGCAGAGAGCGGGGAAGAAATATAACATTCCTTCTGTATCCTGCTCCAAACGCCTCTGCATCCAGTCTCTGCTTCTCATGCATGCAGCCTTTCCCACCTTCACTTCTCTCCATGATGTAGTTAATGTAGTATTATATGAGTGTAAGAAAAACAAGGCTGCTGGAGCACACAGGTGGGACTCTCACATCCAATAACTTCTCAAATATTACAGCAAATCACTTGCCATTCCCTCCAGAGACACCTTACTCCACTTATTATTTAATTTCCTGTTTGTTTCATCAAAAGTTTCCTTTTATTTCATTTCATGCAGCTTGGCAGAATAACATCAAGCAATTAAAATGAGGCACATATAACACTCACAAAAATACCGCAGAAGTCTCCAGTGTTCTCTACACTGTCTGAATTAATTCACATTTCACATATACTGGCCTAGGATGCCTCTTTCACTCTGCACTTCACTCCCATTAGCAGATATTATAGCTAAGTTACATAATTGAATCATTATTCATCAGTAAAACATCTACTTACCCACCAGTTTTATATCTTCAATGTCTCTCATGATAGACTCAGCCCAGAGATGAGTCCCCAGGCAGAAGAGTCTCAGCAGCAGGAATGCAACCATTGAACTTGGCCCACAACCATGCAGTAAGTTTTTGCTCACTGTGGAAATTGCTCTTGAGTTTAGGACCTCACCACACAAAAAATAACCTTTAATTTGAAAACAAAACACATTCCCTATTCTCAGAGTCATGAAATCACCAAAATGGATCAAATTAAATCCAGCACAATATCATCTTCCCTGCTCTGGAGACATCCTGAGCAAATCTGAAAAATTAAGAACAGAGTTGTTCAGTTAATCAAGTTGATTCGGAAGCCTAAATGAGGGAGGGAGGGAGGGCAGTGGGAGGTAGCAAGATCTTAATTTTTGTGTCCCTGATGAGCTGCTCAGGCACATCCAGTTAAAATTGTCAATCTAAATTCCAAATTGCTGAAGTGTTCACCATCCTTTACAAAGCTGTAAAAAGTCAAAACTCCTTCCAACTCCTCTTCCACCACTCAACAATGTAGTAAAGCAGTGTCAATATAAAAGCATAGCATCTTGGCAATAGAACATACAGAAAATTATGCCAAATGTAATTCAACTCGTAAGTTTCAAGCCTTTGTTCATATGCTGCACCCCTCTAAGTATCCACCTTGCTTTTCCATTAGAAGTTGCAAAATGGTTTCTAGTTTGCTGCAAAATTACACCAGGGTATATGTCATACCCTCTATCACATCTTTGCAACCCTATGCTGGTGAGTCAAAAACATCAGCACAGTAGCCTGCGAGGAAACTTCCACTCAAAGTCTAATTTGCCCAGCAATCATGTAATATAGAACAACTGCTCTGAACACTATGTTTCAAACTATCATGCACTTATACACAGTCCTTACAAAAGCACAGTTAAAACACTCATGAGAGGTTTAATTTCTGAAGTCACTAACAAATAGGGTCATCCGTAACTTCAAATCCCAAGGGGGCACCACATGCACCGCACTATTTCAGGCCAATTAGCACCTTGTTTGTGAATTAGCTCTTGAAACAACCAGTGCATTACATCATAAAAATAACAGTTTCCCAATTGTTCTAATGAATACAGAAGAAGAAACTGAACAAATCCTCTGCTGGTATAGATCCATCTACTTCAACTGAGCTCTGTTACAAATCATTTCAGCTTTATTACTTAGAAAATATGCAAGTAAAATAGCAATCCATTTGAAATGGAAAAATCCCTAGCACTTTCTGTGAATCACTACATGACTATTAAGATAATAAAATTAATCACAGATTTTCTATCTCCGTCTTGGTGGTTTTCATGGTTTCTACTGTTGTAGCAGTGATACTATACTTACTCTCTGTAAGCAAATAGTAAAATACTGTCTAGAAGTTAAAGCTTTTTCCTGAGTCTTTCCATTATCACAGTTATTCCCAGATTATGAAACTCCTATGCTTTGTACCTCTTGGTTATGTCTTTCCCCTAATTTCAGGATAACATATAATGTAGCTTTATGATCTCAGAGAGGAAAATCCAGCCATTCATCTTCAGCCAAGCCATCAAGGAACACAATGAACATCATAAGTTTCATTTTTAAAAGCTACTGTTCCTTAAAATGGAATAATACTTGTTTCAAATTTATTTACAAGTTGTTTATCCAACTCATGTAGCTCAATAAAATGAGAGGTTCATTACTCTGCCCTCCCTCAGCCACATGCTAGGTACTTTATTTTCAGCTGAAACCACATGTTCATCTCTGCTTGCTTTCCTAATACATTTCAAACCAAATAACCATCAGCCTTCACAAATGGCCTCAAGAATACTTTTGACTTTTTGTTTTCCTGTGCTTCAACACCTCCTCAGATTAATTCTCTCATACCAAACACTGATTACCATCCAGTCTTGTTTTATTTACTACCTTCTCCTGGGTTTCACCCACTTACATCTCCCTTATGGTTCTTCAAACCTGAAGCTGCCTGGTGCCAAGCACACAGTGTTTGTTTTCCCTGTGCTACAAATTCATGCTACAAGTATCAGTGTGACTCAACTCCAAACAAGTACTAGAACAGTACTTGCATTAAATGTTGGTTATTTCTGGCAGCCCTGGAGAGTCTTCACATGAAGAAATGGTCTCTTGAAACCATTTTAAGCTTGATTCCCTATTACATGGGAACCAGAGGCCAAAATAAACAGAAGTAGCAAGAAAGAAGAAATTGTGCATCTGAAATGCACAAATTTAAAAAAAAAAACACAGAGAAAACAAAGAAAGTGCCATTCTACTCTGTTTTAACAGAAAATGCATGCAGTGAAAATATCATAAATTGAGAAAACATTGTTTTAAGGAAAAACAAAACCACTAAACTCCAAATCATCATAAAACACTATGTTCCTATAGACCACTGTTAATATTAACAAGAAAGTAATTTACATTGAATGTGAAAAATTCCTCATTATGCTTTTTTAAAATAGATTTTCTTCTTCTTTTTTTTTTTTTTTTTTTTTTTTTTTTTTTTTTTTTTTTTTTTTTTTTTTACAAATAAAAGCAAGTCTTTACCCAACAAACCCAAGGAAAACCTTCCTTCTGGCCTGGCTATTCAATAATCACTCACCACATTGTGTCTCACACTGACAAACTTTGCTTTTATGCAAATTTTTGACACTGTTCTTTATTGTTTTATTTCAGCCTATTACTCAGGAATATACTGCTTTTCTCCAAATAAACAGAATAGCTCTCTACTACGTTTTCTAGAAAAAAAATCCAGAAGCTCAGCATCAGTACAGTCATAGATGAAGAATAAATAAAAGCCATCCCAAAGTAGTTAAAATGAAAAAAAAAAAAACTTTAAAAATAAATATTCACAGTAGCTTATAAAGAACTATGCACAGCCACTTCTTAACCAACATTACTAAAATCCAAACCATGAACTGCTTTTGCTTGGTGTCATATGAAATGTGGGTGTTCCCTTCTTTCTGATGTAAATGCCATGGCCATTACCACTAGTAAACAAATGCAAGATAAAAACAGCCCACAGACTGTAAGGAAGAATAGGGAAAAGGGAAGAAAAGGTCTTTCAGTCACATGAAAATGACTCTTTCATGACTTCACAGGCCCCTTGCTCTTCCCATGCACTCACTCCTTTAAGCACACTACCCAACCACAATGTTCAGCACAGGCAGCAAACCTGAAATGAACCTGGACATGCCTGCAAATGGATGAAGGGCAGGATGCATATGCACTACCCAACTTTGTGCTCTTAAATTATTGACCTGGACTGCCAGTTATACCCTCAATGGAGAGAAACACATCTTCAGTGGATGGAGAGGGGTCCCTCTCTAGCATGTGACCAAGGGATGTTGCTCTCTGCTCCACCTTTCAGTTCAGCACTGAATATAACTTGTTGGAAGTTTCTCTCAATAAAAATCAGAGAAACAAAGGCATCTGTAATATCTATGGCACTTACTGAGAATTTTTCACCCAAGGAACACAGCTGCATGCTATCAAAACTGCCTACCCCAGACAAAACCTGTACCCTTCATGGCATCCACAAAGCCATGTAACTCATTCTTGAGAAATGTGCGAATGACCACAGAGTCCACTGCCTTTAGAAATTAACAAAAAATTTCCTCTCCCTTCCTGAACTACAGCCGTTTCACACACAAACAGTCTCAGAAGAAGCCTTGTCAAATTGAAACAGCTACAAAAGAAGAAAAAGGTGATTTTGTCTCTGAGGAACATGCTCTGCTGTGCACTGAAGCCTAGAAGGCTAGCAGCTAGTGAGTCAGAGGGCTTAAAACCTCATTGTTTCCTTTACTTCTTATTTTCACTCCTACTGACCAGAGTAAATAAGCAATTTTACTATCATTTAAAGACACAAACAAGATAGTCAAAATAATTCAGAATCCAATCGATACCTTACATTGTGGCCACAAATAACAATTCTAATCACAATTCCACACCCTGTTGAATTAGCTTGAAGGTCATCTGGCCCTAATCTTGGTATTTCTTTTCCTATCACATTACTAACTCCTTTAACTTAAAGAATAGCCTGACCTGATCTACCAACTACAGAAAACAAGCACATGAATCCACGCTAAAACTCCAAGACCATTAAGTACTTAACTGCATCTAAGTACAAAAGGTAAGAGCTAAAGTTGCCACCTGGCTCATTTAAGCACCTGGCAGACCCCCATTCTCTGCTGCACATGAAAAAAACCCACTAAAATCTGACAACACTGAGTTACCTGTCCTGGTTTAGAGACAGGTATCTGCCAGGGGAAACTGGAGTTTTCCCTGGAATGGAGAATGTAACCCCCCCTTCCCTCCGAATTACTATAATTTTGCAATTAAGGGCTTTCAGGCAAAGATTTGGGAATAGGAATAGCAGTTCTTTACTAGGAATAT